>OY829505.1:22789709-22927679 GCA_963691665.1 Clepsis dumicolana | reverse complement strand
ACGGATAGTGAATAGCATGCTTTACTCTGCGTTGCCATCTCAGCCTACTAACAAATTTAGATCTAGTATTACTTATGTTGGCCGGTTGTCTGACAAGATTTATAATATTTTAAAATCAAATAACATCAATGTTGCCTTTAAGACTACTAATTCTTTACGTTCTAGACTTTGTAATAACAAAGAAAAGGTGGATAAAGGGAACAGGTCGGGCGTATATAAACTCACTTGTGGCGACTGTAGTCAAGTATACATTGGACAAACCGGTCGAAGCTTTGATACTAGATTTAAAGAGCATGTCTCGTCATATAGGCATGATCATCCAGAGAAATCAAACTTTGCCAAGCATTTATTAGAAACGAATCATTCGTTGTTAGACTCAGATACGTACGAAATTTTACATTATTGTGATAAGGGTTTGCGGCTATCGGTTTTAGAACAATTGGAAATTATTAGGTACAACAACATGGGGTCTATTATTAATGAACAAGTTAATTTGGTTTCTTCGCCTTTGTTACGACTTGGTTCTAATTTTAATAATGTGTCATAGTAATAATGAGAACATGACTTCTCTTTTTACCGTACTCGGTTAAAAATAACGGGTACCTGGCGTAGATTAAAAATAAAAATAAAAAGGGTAGTTTGGAATTCATTTCTTAAAAAAGGGTAGTTTAGGACTTACATAAAAGGGTAGTTTGGAATTTATAAAATATTAGTGGGTACGTTGGTTTTGTCATTAACTAAGTTGAGTACATGGTTTACATATGTCAGTAGTGGAAGTGGTGGCATGTTGAGCGGTTGTTGTTGTGCTTCGTAAATGGCCTCGTGGAGAGTGCCGAAACGCGTCAGCGTTTAGTATAGTGGTGGTGGTGATAGTTGGGTCTGTGTGGCATGTGTTGATTCGTGTAGCAGTGGAGGTGGAGGTGTTGCATGGAAACATACATTTGCCGCACAGATATAACTATTTGTCATTAGTGGTCGCGGGTGAGCAAAGTAATTGTTTTTTAGTTCATAAATATGGACCTCCGCAAAGTAACGCCTGATTCAATAAATTATTTAGGATAGTCTTATCACGGTCAAAATCGTCAGTCTGTCTGTCCTAGTCATGTCCTGTCAGCTCCTCGTGGCTTCCGTAAAGCGATAATGAACTCTATGGCGAGCTACGGCGAGGAACAGCCGGCGACTTCTAGTGGGTAACAAACAGGGGGAATACGCGTTTTCACTTTAATCTTTCATTTGCTGTGCACTAACACGTTAATTTGTTCTGTAATTCACTATTTTTATTATCCATAAAGCACAAAAAAAAACCAATTGATTGACACGATCCACTCCCGCCGGTTTTCCATTTTCAGTGATTGTGTATACTTAGTAAATTTTTAGGGCGTGGAAATAACGTCAAAATGACAACTGTGCAAAGATATTAAAAACTATTTAATTTCGTGAAACACGATTAATGATTACGAATATGAATATATGTAATTATATTAAGGATGAATTCATTTTATTATGCATGGTCAGTTTTAAAATAGTTTGGTTTCAAGTTTTAATCTGTTGGCTAAATATACAAGCATTTGAAGCGTCACTTTACAAAAAAAAACCGCCGAATATTTTTTTTGCTATTCGAATAAGTCCATTACTCGTATTGAGCCTCTATTGAGCGTACGTTGTAAATGTAAATTATAAGAAACCTTGTTATAATAAATACTGTAATTTTGTATAGAACGTCATTTTTTACTCGTATTCAGAGTGAAAAGCAGACTGTTTAACGCGAGACTAAACAATCATAATGACACTCTAACTATAGCCACCCTCGCTTAGCTCGGTTGGCTAAACATCTCGTGTCATTATGACTTGTTTTAGACCCTTGTTGAACAATCTACTATTATTAAAATAAAATAAAACCAGTGATAAAGTAATATACCAAACGTTGGTAGGTGATACGTTAGTTGACTATTTGATATCGTTAAAAATAACCTATTTGACAAATTATACAACACAAAATGAAAATTTGTTAAGTTATTATCCGATAAAATAAATTATTTGTAAAATCAGTAGTTGTGTAAAGATAATTTAGGAATGATGCATTTGTCAATCGTTGGTTGAGAAACGAAAATTTGCTAAATGACTGGCGACAAAGTGATGGGACACCGTTTAATATGTACATGATTATGTTTATCCGTTTGGGTGGGACTAGGTCAATTGGTGTCGATTGTCCCATGATATTTAAGTCAAAGAAAAAAAAAAATGTTAGGTTCGGAGCCCTCGGAAGGCCGACTCACACTTGGCCGGTTTTTAATTTTGAAAGTATAGAATAGTTTATGATCTGGGTTTTAGTTGTTTCCGTGTACCTACACCTTGAACTGACCTCTTCGACAGTGTAGTCGTCATCGTCGCTGTCGATTGCTATGGGTTTGGCGGGTGCAGGTGTGGGCGCGGGCGCGAGTACGGGCGCGGGTGCGGGCGCGGGCGCGGGTGCGGTGGCGGGCGCGGGCGCGGGCGCGGCTGTGGCGGCGGCCGCACTCACGTACTGGCGCAGACGTTCCACGCGCTGCGGCTCGCGTGCCTCCAGCTTCTTCAGATAGGCGATGAGACTATGTTGCTCCTCCGCAGATAGCTCATTGAAATTTTTCAGTAATGTCTCTAGATCAGAGTCAGAAAGGCCATCCATAGCGTCCGGTGCTTCCGTTTTCTCCGTTCTACAATAAATTCAAAAAAATACATCAACAAACTTGGTAAGTATATTATAAAGGCCAGCTCAATGGAAAGCATCTACATAATCTGGCTCGTCGCAGGCGTAGCGTGTACTCACCTTTTGTCGTTCTCGTCGTAAGCAGACTGCAGCATCTGCAGAGCTGAAGCGGTACCGCTGAGCGATTTTGAAGTCTCAGGCCTAATTTTTCGATCAGCTTTTGTTAATTCTGCGTTCTGCTTTGACATTTCTTTTTTTAATGCTGCGTTTCGCTTCGAAGTTTCTGCCATTCCAACCTATAAGTTATAAAAGCATGTGAGATTTCGTTTCCAAAAATCGGTTGATATTTTCAGGTAAGGAACTAGTACGAGCGACACCGGCAGGCTTATCTAACGCGCCCACTATCGCTTTCGCATTCGCAATCTCTTTCTATCAAACGGTATAAAATGATTTTTAGGGTTCCGTACCTCAAAAGGAAAAACGGAACCCTAGTAAGATCACATTGTTGTCCGTCTGTCTGTCTGTCTGACCCCTTTTCTCTGGAATGCGTGGAGTTAGCATGCTGAAATTAATATCAAATAACCAAGCTTGCGGTCCCTTGAAGCTGTGAAAAAATCAACCTTCTAAGTCAACGAAATCAAAAGATACAGTAATTAAAAAGGCCATTTCCATACAAATTGCCGATTTCCAAAAACCTAAAGGGTACTTCCAGATGTCCTAGAAACTTGAAATTTGGTATGAAGGTAGCTCTTATAGCACAACCACACCGAAAAGTCTCAAAATCTTAAACTTTTATGTCTGTCTGTAGATTTCGCAGACCAATATAAGTTGACCCCACACTGCGTACATTTTGCTTAAGAGCAGGGCTCTGCTAACACTGAACCCTTAAAACACTGGAGAAAAGCGTTAAAATCTTTCTACGGAACCCTCGTGCGCGAGTCCGACTCGCACTTGGCCGCACTCCTTTTGAGGTACGGAACCCTAAAAACAGCTTTTTTTTCGACGCAATGGTCCTGTGGCAGTTATTCCTCTAGAAGATAGTAGAACTATCACTAGCCAATGGTATACTGAAGTAAGCCTGCCTCAGGTCATCAAACAGCTCGCCGAGGGCCGCCCGAGGAGCAGTACCCGCGGCAACCTTTTTCACCACCAGGATAATGCCCCCGCTCACACTGTTGCTCAGACCCTCGACTTTTTGCACATTTCTGGTGTTCAACTATTGTCACACCCACCATACAGCCCAGATCTGGCCCCGTGAGATTTTTTTTAGTTTCCCACCATAAAAAAAAAACATGCAGGGACGAAGATTCAACAACTCAAATGACGCAGTTGATGAATTTAGACGTGCATTTTTCGACTTTCCGCAAGATCGATTTTTTTAGTGTTGACAGCTGGTTTACTCGAATGCAAAAGTGTATCGATGCCGCAAGAGACTACTTTGAAAAACTTTAAATAAATAATAACCGTTTTTTGAGTAGTTAATTTTTTTCAGAACAGGCCTCGTATATAATTTTTCGTATTGGTAGCTAAGCGACCAAAACAAATATTATGGTGTAAAATTGTATGATACGGGGTTTCAAAAGCGAGTCGTACGCAGGATCCGGCATTTCTTTCTTCGAGTAATTAAGTATATTTTCCAAGTTGTTTTAGACGTAGGGTGACTATAACAAGTGAAATTATAGGTCTGTTTATTTACCTACAGTCACAATTGTTGATCTTAAAAACGTGTTTATCTTCGTGTTTATGTTTAGCTTCGCAGCAGGTAAGTACCTAAATAAAATACGCCGCTAACTTGGGATGAGAAGCCATAGGTCAAACCACTAGACTCTCCACTCTGGAGTCCCAGCTCGCACCTCTGAGTTATTCGGAACTTATGTGCGAAATTACATTTGTAAATTATCACGAGCTTTTCGGTGAAGGAAAACATCGTGAGGAAACCTACACCCTCCTGGGCAATTTAATGGTATGTGTGAAATTCCCAATGCACATTGGGACAATGGGCACGCATGGGAACTATAGCAAAAGCCATCTCATTATGGTAGGAGGCCTGTGCCCAGCAACAACGTAATAACACCCCTCTTTTTCGTCGGGGGTTCAAAACGGCTGGTGATGATGAAATAGGTAGAATACTATTGTCGTTTACTCATCATAGAGTTACCGCCAATAGGCCGAACTATAGGGTTTATTAACTTTTTACTTATCGTCTATTTGTCAATTTCCACCAATCACAGTCTTGGTGACAATGTGTATTTTTTGTCTCCTCGCTTAGGTATGCCGGTTTTAAGATCACCGATATTCGGTGGAAATTTCCTACTTTCTGCACTCGTACCGTAAATAGCTAATATAAAATTCTGTGTTTTATTTAAACACAACCTGCATGCTAGGCTATAAAACTCATGACTTTAAAGGATTATGTTCATACAGTAGCTCTCAAAGTGGTATTTTTTGTAGCTAGGTATCATGCGGAAAGTTGCATTTTTCGTACTAGTGCTTTATACTTTTCTAGGGCGCCGGCGGGAGTAACTAGATCAGTTCCCCAAACTTGTTTGTTCCGCGTAGCAAAATTCAGTCGCACTTTTCCCCTCTAGCATTTGTTTTCGTTTACGTATTTCACCATTCGCAGACGTTGCCTTCTCTAATAGATTTTTATTACAGTCGATTTTTTTACAATAAGTTGATAACTACTTCAGGCACTTGATAGCACTGGACGCCTTTTTTCTAATCGTATGTTTTCCAATAGATTTATTTTTTATGTATGTACGCAAACATTGCCATTCGTTCTTTTCCACTTAAATAAACGGTTGTATTGTAATACGTCATTCTAATGGGTTTGTATCATTTTGTATAAAAAGCAAATGGTCGATGTAGCAACTGGTTTAATATGCATTTCGTCTAAACATGTCGTTTACAAATTAATCAAATGTTAACCAAACTTGGTCATTCTAATGATAAGGACAGATGACTCTTCCGAGACTATCTCACTCTTGGGCGGGTGGGCCGCGTTTGGCAGCACCATGCACATTCTAGGTTGGGTATAAGTTTCTTGCGTGGGGCACCTTCATAAATGCTCGCTGGCATATGTGACTTCAATTGCCAGCTTGACGTAAGCCGATAAATTAGTCAACCAACCTCTGGATACCAAATGTTAGGGCGAATCTTTCCGAAAGTATATGACCTGTGTCATCTGTGTCTGTGTCATCAAAACTCGGGTTGACAGCAACGTGACAAGAAAATACTGGAAAAAAAATGTGCTGCAAATTCAACAATGCCTACTTGTAGAGTAAAGTGGTGTGGAAAAAGAAGCCGAACGTCGATTTACAAGAACGACGATATTAGTTTTTCATCTGTAAGTATTATAAAATTTTATTCACTAGCAATTACGGAGTTCAAGATATACTGGTTGTCCACCTGACATAATTATGACGCTGATCTTGCGAGCCTTTTCTAGCGTAGCGAGTTTTCAACGATCTATCTATCTCTGCATTTTCGCGTTGATGTTGTAGTGATGTAGGGCTATGCCGGCCGATAACTTATCGACATATTTATATATTGATATTTAGAAACTATCTTGATTTTTTTTTTAAATATCACCCTAGCTTATTAGTATTATCTCAATTATTCATGTTAATAATTTCATAATGAGGTAATATTTGTTTTTATGTTTGTTTGTTTCTTTGTATCGAGGGGTTACCCCCTCGATAAAAAGAATGGGATTACTCCCGAAAGTACTGAACTGGTTTAAAAAGATCTTTCATATAGGTATGCCACATTTTATCCCGAAATGCGCAAAGTTCCCGCGGGTCGCAGTCGACGTGGCGGGAAAGTTAAAATTTTGTAAAGTACTCGTAGTATTTTTTGGGAAAAATTTAATTTCTCATACATTTTTATTGATGGTACCTACTTGATAACTGCAATACTCTGTCTATACCTATACATGAACCAATATTTCAAGTCAATCAGACGACTTTTTTACATCGTTCGTTACCTTAGCTAGTAACAGGTAAACCTAATATATGGTTATTAAATATAATATAAAGAGGACTATTGAAATACTTTTCAAAGGAGTAGGTATATAATTACAATAGTAAACATTGGTCAGATTGTGTACTGACATGTTTGTTACTCGTATTTTAAATCACTAATTGATATCTTAAAGTAGTTGTAGGCAGGCGAAAGCAATATAATATAGTTATTAATCGTCACTAATTAGTTATCACTGTGTGACGTTATCGATAACCTCACATAGTGAACCTCCACATCACTAGTAATGAGTCCTTGCAGTCTATGACAACCGAGATGACAACCTATGAACCGATCACGACGCGTTCCCCCCCGCCCCGCCCGCACATCGCAGCTTTTTTCGGGATGAGTTTTTAAGTAAATTACCCAACATCCGGTATCCAGAGGTTGGTTGATCCGTGGTCAAAATGGTGAAATGTGATCCTAGTTATAATCTATTATTAAGTGTATGTACCTACTAATTTCAAACACAATCATTGTATTGTTCGTGAATAAATGTTGAATTGAATTGAATTCGAAAAGGATTACTTTTCACAAAAAAATTAAAAGGGAACAAACTCATTCTTTGATTTTCACATCAGTGTTGCTAGTAAAAACATATTTTGATTTCCCCAAACTGTTGGGGGTTTAGTTATTCAGTTTTCTTTATACTTTGACATTTAACAATTTTTTTTTGTAAAATTAATTAGTCAAGAAAAATTAAATAATTCAACAAATCACGTATAATATCACGAAAACGCTATTATCGTATTTTCAACATGATCGCATTAAGTACTGCACCGTATGCCACCAGGGACAAGTATTGTAAATAAATATAGAGAAAAAAATGTACAGGGCTTACAATTCTCTTAAAGAGGTATTTTAAAATCTGTTCAGAATATAGGACAATATCATGCATAAGTTATTAATGAAACTCATTCTGGGGAAGTAATGCCTGACCTTTGGCAACACGGGCCGATTTTCCGTCATGAATGTCTTGTCTCATTTCGACGTAATATCGTGTAATTTAATTAGTTTGATGATAGAAAATACGAGACAAACATAGTTTACTTTATAAAATGTGTCGGCTCTAAAGCTATGTCTTACGAAAACATTTGACACTTTTTTCGGAGCATCGGCATAAGAGGTCGCGTGAAACGCTCGTGGCCGTAATACCATAGTAGCGAAATACCAGATTGCCATATACACCGGATTCTTTATATATCGCATTCCCAAAATACCAGATTTTCTTTTTACCGACAAGCTTTAAAATCAGATTACTAAAATATGGTTATTTTCAATACATCATGTTTCCGTTCATACAACATTCTGAAAATCTCACAGTTTGAAAAAAACTGATTTCCTGTACACTAGATATTCTAAAAACTAGATTTTCATAATACAATATTCTCGAAACAACTTACCCCACATGACCGTGATCACGTTATACTTGATTCCTAAAACAGCAGATCAACATAAAACCAGATTTTCAGTACCCCTGGCTTTCAAAATACCATTTCCCCAAAATATCGGATGTACGGTCAGTCGATCAGGTACAAACAAACTTAGGGAAATAATATTATATTTATGGACCGAGCGAAGGAAGTGAGCGAAGCGTCTCCGTGTTAGTTTGGACAAAAATTCTTTGGCATAACCGGCTGTTCTCCTGTACAGGTCGCATTTCTCAACCGATTTTAGTGAAATGTTGCATGGTAGTAATAGATTGTTTTGTCGATTCGTTCTTTGGAATTTTTTTAAGAAAAAAAACGAGTCGGACTCGCGCACCGAGGGTTCCGTATAAAGATATTCCCGCTTTTCTCCCGACGAGCCTCCTTGCATACGCCGCTTCTGCCCGATTAGTTAGGTACTTTAGGTCTCTACTTTTAGGGCTATCGGCTATCGGTGACGCGTGTGACTAGCGTTAATTATTAATAATTAAAACGAAACATCGCAAAAATTTTTGAACAGAAATTTCGCTAATTGTTTTGTGTGTAGACAAATAATTACAAGCATTTTCAAATTGAAGATGGCGGCCACGTTTTTTTTATAAAATGTTATGGGTATAAATTTCAAGGTTCTAGCGAATTAGGAAAATAAAAATAACAACCGTTTTCAATTCCAAGATGGCGGACATATTTTTTCTAAAAGACAACATGGGTGCCATTTTCTAGGTTTACGGGGGTGCTAATTACAAAAATGACATCCATTTAGACATCCAAGATGGCGGACATTTTTTTTAATCGATATGGGTATCATTTTCCATGTTTTTAGGGCTGCTGATTACGAAAAAGACATCCATTTTGAGATCCCAGATGGCGGACATATTTTTTTGTTAAAAATGTTTTTTTTTTCCAATGTACGGAGTGTCCCCCTTAGAAATAATTAAATCAAATGTATAATCCAAATTTCTTCAATATAGTTACCTCATAAAGTTTTCGAGTACAATGTCTGCAACATACGGACAGACGAACGGACGGACAAAAAAGAGCACTTCAATGCTCAATATTTCTTAAACGAACCTTAGTCGAAAAATGATACCCCAAAAAAAAAAAATTATTCAAGATTTTATTCCACCACTTTGTCGACCTAATTAATACTTATTTATTTATATTTATATTTTAATATGCATATCTGTGCAAAATTACAGCTTTCTAGTGCCAATAATCTTTGAGCTAAGCCGCGGACAGACGGACATACAGGCGAACAGACAGATGGACATGCCTTAACTATAAAGGTTCCGTTTTTGCCATTTTGGTTACGGAACCCTAAAAATGCGGAAAGTAAACAGCAAATTTTCAGTGAAAAATATGAGCATGCCCATGTGTACTTAATAATAATACATACTTAATACATAATATCTAATATGTAATTTCATTATAATTAGTTGAAAGAGAAGCAGCTTACGCACCTCGCATTGAGTATTTTATATTGCCCTCGTGCTTTTAAATAAAGGCTCTGTTCTGCTTGGTCCAACATTACAATCTAGTATTGTTTATTATGGCAAAATACAACTATGACTTCTTACACCGAACCCCTTGTAGAATTAAGTGTTGCTCTAATCCATTGATTTGTAAATATGTTGGTAGATCAACAACAAAATATGTTCACACGTTGTTATTGAAACAGTTTAATTTTGTGATGTTTATATTAGTTAAGAAAAATATTACATTAGTGTAATAAAAAAAATACAATAAAAATTATTTTATTGCCTGACCGTACTTTTGTTCTTTTAAAATCCACTGTTAGTAAAACTCTGGTATTTTGAGAATCTAGACTTACGGGAATTTTATGTGTTGAACTTCCTGTGTATCGGGATTACAGTAAACTGGCAATCTGGTATTTAAGCTATCTGCTTAACTGAGTAACTGGTGTATCAAGTAGTCTGTTTTTTGCGAGTCTGGTATTTTCGGAATCTGATATTATAGGAATGTAATATTAACGGGAACATATGCATTGAGAATATGGTTTTCTGAAAATCTGATAAAAAAAAGATTCCGGTAAAAAAAAACTGGTATTTTGGGAATACGATATTTAAAGAATCTGGTATATCCGACAATCTGGTATTTCGCTACTATGGTATTAAAGCCACGAGCGGCGTGAAACACACTGAACACTTGGGTTGTTGGTACTGTACCACGGCGTCCACGAGCTGCGCCAGCTCCTCGGAGGAGACGTCGGTCTTGCCCTGCGCCACGAGCGCCGCGGCCATCTGCTGCGCGATCTGCGCGCGGTCCACCTCGCCCACGCCCGCCACGGCCACGCCCGCCGCTCCCATACCGCCCTCCGACGCCTTCGCATTCTGACACACATACGTTACAATCGTGTACTTATTCTTCATCACCAGGGTACAGAGATTTAGCACGGTTAGTTGAAAGGAGGCTGCGGAGTCGACATTGACTGAAAATGACAACTCTTACTCGTATTCACCCTTATTCATTTAATTATTTGAATGTTAGTGAAATAAACGGATCACTCACTTATGTCAGTTCCTGTGGGAAGAACTATATCAGAAAGACTGGGCGGAACATATCCACAAGACTGACGGAGCACATACGCAGTATGAGAAAACAGGACGATAAGGGTTCTGCTGTGGCCGAACATTCAATGGACTCGGATTCAACGCACTACATTCGTTTTGATAAGGTGTGGGCACTGGCGAGAGAAAAAAAAAACATTTAGCGGAAAGTACGTGAAGCCATTGAAATTAGTCGTCACGACATCCCAATTTCAACCGTGATAGTGGATGGTCAGTGCCCCCTAGTTAGAAAACTGTGTTCAATACTGCGTCAACAGCTAGTGTGAACGAGCCTCTACAAAGTGATGTGATTAGTGTCGTGTGCTACCCTACTTTTGACAATTGAATTGAATCTCAAGGTAGTTTCATGTTAAAATATTTGAGTGTTATTTGATAATGTTACCGTTTCGGTGCGGCATGCGCGCGCGCGCGTGTCTGCAACGTGTAGCGTGGCGGCGGCGCGCACGATGGCGGCGCGCACGGCTGCGGCGGCGCCGGCCGGCACGAGCCCCGCCTGCACAGCGCCTTTCAGCTTCTCCTTGGCCGTCTCGACTAGCACCACCGCTGACTCGCGCACCAGGAGATCTTCCGATGAATTCGCTTTTTCCTGAGCACCTCCACACTCGTTATCCATTTTATCAAACACAGGTGTAACGTCAAAGTCGAGTGTAGCTTTTTATATACGCTTATAGGTCGCGCGGCGGTTTAAGATCGCTCGGCACAAGTAGAAGGGGCATGCGCAGAAGTCATTTCTTAGGTCTATTTGGCGGAGCAGAGGAGTGAGGGGAGGGTGCGCGCTGCCGCCGACACATTGGTAGATAGATCAGTCGCTCTTCCCCTCCCTCGCTTTGTTCACGCGTCTCGTGTCTCTTCGGTACTGTTGCGCACAGATTGATTTACTGTATTAGTAGTAGTACATTATGTTATTTATGTCATAGTTAGTGAAAAAAATGCCCAAATATAATTTAAAGCAAGTAAAAATACTACCAAGATTCTGAACATACCTACTAGCAAAATAAGCCAAAAGCAAAAACGAGTGTTATATGTTAGGTGACGAAGATACAAAAAATGCAAAATAAGAAAAATATATTTCAAAGCAATACACTAAAGAACTTAGCATTTTTGTGCGTGATTGAACACATGCGTTAATTGCCCCCACCAGTTTCGCCGAGCGATCGTAAACCACCGCGCGGCCTATACTTACTATACTCCGTATTATGCAGGTTTTATCGATAAAACGTGGTCGATAAATCCTACGCGTGCAGAAAACTACGCACAACATGATTTATGGCCCCGCGTGCAGCTAGTCCTTGCGACTACTATAAGACTTTTCCTATATTATTAACATTAACAGCATTATCTAAACCACTGCTAATACTAGTGGCTCTGTGAGCTGTGTAGTCCTCGCGACCTCATCTTTGAACATTTTAAGTTTTCTTTTATTAAAAAAAAAAGGAACGACAAAAAAGCTATACATATACTTATAATGTAACTAGCGGACCCGACAGACTTCCTTCTGTCAAAAAGATTTGGAATGTGGCAGTTTTTGTTCAAATTGACAGGTTGTAAAGGACTTGGAGTCAAGTCTTAAATAATATCGCGAAGCCAACCAAAATAAAAATCAGTACTAATTATCTATAGCTCTTACATTTTTTAACCCCCGAAGAAAAAGAGGGGTGTTATAAGTTTGACATGTGTATCTGTGTATCTGTGTGTCTGTGTATCTGTCTGTGGCATCATAGGTCCCAAGCGGATTGACCGATTTCGATGCGGTTTTTTTTAATCGAAAGCTAGTGTAATCGAGATCGTTCTTAGCTAAGTTCCATTAAAATCGGTTCACCTTTTTTGACTATTCAATTTGGTCGGGTTCGCGATATTAGATTCTCCAACGCGAACACGCACACTGTTTTGACAGATATGATTGAATTTGAACTTTGTGCAGCGATAATAAAGTGCAAATTGACTCTTTGACGTTAGGAATACACCTACATTGCTTATTGTGAGTGCTTGTAATTTAATATATCAAATTGACTCTACATTTTAGTCAGAAAACGTTTGTACGGGAAAAAGAAAAGGGCTGTTTTTAGGGTTTGCCCGGATTTTATTCGAATTTTTCTCGCCGTAAAAAAAATCCTTGGACTTCAACGAACATTTAAAAACAAGAATTGGTAAAATTGGTCCAGGCGTTATTGAGTTATGCGCTTACCATCACATTTTGCGATTAATTTTTATATTATAGAAGATTATCGAACCAGATCACAAAATTTTACGAAAATAGGGTAATTTAAGAAAACTGTATTTTTTTCTTAATAAAAAAAACTGTATAAGTAATTAGCGGACCTGCTCACAAAATTTCACGAGAATCGGTCAAAAAAAGCGACTTGTAGAGAATTTATGTCCAAGCTGAAACTCAGATGCTTCGATCACTTCGTTCGCTCGGTCAGTTACATATGTTTAATACCTAATGAATAATGTACATATTTACAAAAAAAAACACATGCAACTGATTCGTTTTTCTCCTGAATTATTTCATGCACTATACCTATTGAACTTTATCGATACAGGTTGTACTTTGGTATTTTTACAAATACAATGTTAATCTTTTTGATTTTTTTCGTCTATAAAATGATGTAAGAGTAATGTGAACTACCTTCTCCATTTTGAGTGCGTCTGTAAGCAGGTCGACGACCTTGGGGCCGAGGCTGCCTAGGTAGTCCTCGAGCGCGACGAGCAGGCGCAGCGTGACGACCACGTTCTCGGGCGGGCCGAGGTCCTGCACGGCGGCGGCCGGCGCGCCTGCGCCGTGCGCCGCGCGCTCGCGCCGCGACCGCGCCGACCGCGACGCCGAGCTGCCAGCGCGGCCCCGGCCCCGTGCCGGCGACACCGACCCCAACGAATCCATGTCGTTGTCAGAATTCCACGGAGACAGACCGTCATCCCTAACAAATAACACGACCATTCGATGGGTTAAGTTCGTAAGGACTGAATTGCATACCGACTAGGTAAGCAAAACGACTTGTTTCATAAGATCTTGGTTGCAAAATGTCTAATTGAGTAAAACGTCTTAGATGCCTGAGTTGGTGATTGGACTTAGTTCTATAACGTTTCGTTTGTATAACGCCCAAATAACAACATTTCCCAATAGCTGACTGTCGTGATACTGTTTTATAGGTATAAGGATAGACAATAGCCGAAAAAAAAACAGCTTGAAAATACGCGGAGAATAAGAAACCTATACATAATTAGTATTCGTCTAGTGATACGCACAGTTTGAGTTCATCGTCGGAAATGAGCACGGTCTGCAGCGAAGGCGCGGGCGCGGGGCTGCGGTTACGCAGCGCGGCCTCGCGGCGCGACAGCGGGCTGCGGCTGCGGCGCACCGACTCCAACGTGAAGTTTGTGCGCGCCGGGCTGCGCGCCCTGATCAAACCAAAACAGAGTTTTTCGTCATTTCTCAGACTATCACAGCTGAAATGATTAACAGAATAAAATTCAGAAAATAATTCAAACAAAAACAATTCTATTTTCAGGACCTTTTTTCTTTTTTAGGGTTCCGTACCTCAAAAGGAAAAAACGGAACCCTTATAGGATCACTTTGTTGTCCGTCTGTCTGTTTGTCTGTCTGTCAAGACCCTTTTTCTCTAGAACGCGTAGAGGTAGCATGCTGAAATTAATATCAAATACTCAAGCCTGCGGTCCCTTGAAGCCGTGAAAAAATCAAGTTTCTAAGTCAACGCAATCAAAAGATATAGTCATTAAAAAATCTATTTGCATATAAATAGCCGATTTCCAAAAACCTAAAGGGTACTTCCAGATGTCCTAGAAACTTCAAATTTGGTACGAAGGTAGCTCTTATAGCACAACCACGGCGAAAAGCCTCAAAATCTCAAAATCTTATGTCTGTCTGTAGATTTCACAGACCAATATAAGTTGATCCCACACTGCGTACATTTTGCTTAAGAGCAGGACTCTGCTAACACTGGAGTTCTTAAAACACTGGGGAAAAGTTACGTCAAGATTGTTGAACTGTCATCAGCCACCTTAAGCCGTACAGTAAAGCTGAATTCGAGCTTTGCGATCGAAATCGCAATCGAAACAACTACTTGAATCGAAAGAAAAAAACTTTAGAAATGTCTGAGTGACATGAAAAAAGTATTACCACAGCGTGATTTTTCTGTGTTGCCATTTAATATTTTATGCAGAGTTATCGTGGGACGATTATAGTTGCGTAGAAAGTAAAAAAAAACTCTTGTATGGCAACTAGTTGCGGACAAAGAATAAACAATCCTGTATCACAACTGGTTGCGAAACTTAGTTGCCATGGCGGCCGGTAGGAAATCACCGACCTGCGATCATGTCGTAAATCAGGAGAGCGTCGCCGGAGTGAGGGTGACTTGTGGCGCAGGTCAGGTGGCGGTGAGCGGCGGCGGAGAGGCGAACGGCGTGGAGGCGAGCGGCGCGGAGGCGAGCGGCGCGGAGGAGAGCGGCGCGAAGGAGAGCGGCGCGGAGGCGAGCGGCGCCGAATGTCGGGTGAGCGGCGACGCTCCATAGACCTGCGCAGCGACTCCGGTGATCGCTTCCTCATATCGGGTGGGGAGATACACAATTTGCGATAGATCTCGTTTACAACTACTTTTAACTCTGCGTCATGCAGCTCTTTCATGCGCGCCGTCCAGAACACAATCCATTCCGGTTTAAAATCATGTTTAGATGGGTCTTTTCCCTCTGTAACAAAAATAAATACATGATAGCTTGTGTTAATAAGTCTTATCTTAGCAATTGACCATCATCAAATTCATCAAAAATAACAATCAAGTAGGTAAATTAGCTACCAGTTTGTATTTCCTTGTAGCGGCGATTCCAGAATTTCTTCCACTCCTCGGGGTAGAGAGGGTGCTTCTCAGGGTTCTTCTCATGGTAAGCGAGGGTCTTCTTGGCAGATTCCTCCGCCGAGAGGCGCTTGTCTTCTGCCAGTTTCAATTTGTACTCGTAGTTAGGCGGCCTTTGCTGTTTATATAAATATAAGATCAGAAATAAAATTGGAGTAATACAGCTAAAGGTACATACCGTTATAGGTTTTCTGACAGGATACAAAAACGACTTGAAAAAAAAGACAAACAAATAGTGTAAGTTACCTTGTCCAGCGGCTTGGTTTTGTCGACGTTGTTGCGCACCGCGAAGCGCGAGCGGAAGGGGCTGACGCGCCGGCGCTCGGGGTACGGCGATGAGCGCGCTCTCGCAGCCTCGTATTTAGCTCTGACCAACATTACTTCATTTTAATAATAGTAGATTGTTCAACGAGGGAAGAAAAGGACCAATTTCTAACGAGACATTTTGGCACCCGAGCATCGCAAGTACTTATCCATATACCTAAGTATGTTTATCCGTTGCCTAGTACCCATAGTACATGCTTTGCCTAGTTTGGGACTAGGTCAATTGGTGTCAATTTGTCCCATGATACTTATTTACTTATAAAAAAAAATTATTTGCTCCTCCGCGACCACAGACAACAAAACAAAACACAAAAAAAATGCTTTCGTGCCAATTTCACACTCGTTTTTTTAATGTTTTTTTTTCTATACTGATCGCTGGTCAGAATAATAATTATTAGTGTTTTTATTTGATAGTTTTTATTAACTACTATACTTTATACATATATTCAATCCAGCAGTTAGAAAATATTCATTTGAAACAGGTATTTTAGTACATACATATATATATATTTATTTATATTACATTATATTACAATAAGAGTTTGGCTCTATAGACTGCCTTCACAATACCATTGCCATTTAACGAGTGTTTTTTTTAATAAACGTAATTTTTTTTCATTAAGTATCTAAAATTTACGAAGAAAAAACTACGTTAATGTTGTATTAATAATTATTGGGTACCTAAGTAGGTTTTTTTTAATAGGCAACAATAATGAATAATAATAAAAACATAAGAATTGTTCCGTAGGCTACAGGCTGAATAGATTTCATAGTCATAGCCATCCATCCAGCGCTTTTTTTTTACTCCCTAGGGGAGCTATGCATAACTTTCCTTAATTTTCTGAGTATGAGATGAAATAGTAGATTGTTCAACGACGGAGGAAAAGGACCAATCTCTAACGCGAGGGTGCCAATAATTAGAGTTCGAAATTGGCGTTTTCCCAGAGTTAAACACCCTGCTTTTCATCTCGTCTATAAGGAGAGTAAAAAAAAAAAAAATTTTTGAGAAAAAATAATTATATAAAAAAAATATTGATTTGCTCCTCCGCGACCACAGAGAACAAAAGACAAACAATGCTTTTGCGCCAATTTCACGCTTTTTTTTAAGCATTTTTTTTTTCAAAATTGATCGCTGGTCAGAATAATTATTGTTAGTCTGTATTTAATAGATTTTATTAAAGAACTACTTTACGTTATAAATTCAATCAAGCAGTTAGACAATACCTATTCATTTATAACAGTATGTATTTTAGTACACGTTTTTTGTAAAACAAGTAAGTTACAATGTTAAAATTGAAACAAATAGTTTGACTCTATGGGCTGCACTCACAATACCAATGCCATTTAACGAGTGTTTTTTTTTAAATTAATTCAAACTGCTTTTTTCTTATTATTTTTTTTATTTAAGTGTAATTTATTCAGAAAAAAATTCGTTAATGTTGTAAGTATTAATAATTATTGGGTATCTAAGCATGATTTTTTTATATAATAGCCATCAATAATGAAAGATAATAAAAACATAATAATTGTGCCATAGGCTGTATAGGTCATAGTCATAGCCATCCATCCAGCGCTTTTTTTTTTACTCCCTAGGGGAGCCATGCATAACTTTCCTCCCGTATGTTAGATAAGATATGACTCACTTTCCGAGTATGAGATGAAAAAAAAATTAATACAGTTGCTCAAAAACTGGTACTAGTGCTTTTTACTTTTCCGAGCCCCTGCGGGTGGAGGTGGGGCACCTCCTGCCGGCCCACCGCCTCGTTTTCATGTTTTCGCAAATCGACGGTACTCTGACTCAAACTCGTATTCTTAACTTAGCGAACCTAAAGAGGTTATTCCAATTTCGTAGTTCGGTAACATTTGTCGGACGTGGTGCGATAGAAATTGCTTTGACTTTATCTTGATTCTTATGCAATCCGTCTTTGTCAATTGTGTGTCCCAAGTTAATACTTCTTTTGAAAAAGTCACATTTTCTTTATTTACTCGAAGGTTGCTTTCTTTGAGTTTCTGCAAGACTTGTCTGAGCCTGCGGAGTAGCTGTTCTTCTGTAGAACGTTGTATAATAATATCATCGAAAAAGCATAAAGTGCCAGGCCTAGTAATAATGGGGATGTACCAGTTTTTGACAACCTATGCTAATTCAAAAACCATTTCGAGGAATAGGTTTATTTAACAATTTCCAATCATCAGATATTTTTTCATTCAACTTTATTTTGACCTTAATCGTTGTGACGAAAAATATCGAAGACACAAGCTCGTAATAATTTTTTCTCAAACATGCTCGGAAATTCTCGCTTTCCATTTGAAAATAGAACCCGGGAAGCACCAAATTTTTTCATTCAAAATTTTAAATGTAGAAGCCGCCCTACCTAGGTGAATGGAAATGGATTTAGATGTATGTATGAAATTCCATTTTTTCCCGCTTTATTAACTTTTAAAAAAGTTGTAACAAGAAAAATTTAAGGGACCATAGAATAGTTGCATACAGCCAAGCCAGCCCGATATATCGGAGTACGTGTCTAAGTTTTTTTTATCATAAATTGTGAATGACAGTTTGTAATTTTTGTTAATAAAAGGTGTCGTCGTCGGTAGGGGTGTCGTTTTCGTGTAATTTTGCTACGGTGAGCTAGAATTTCACATTAGTTTTTGGATCCAAAATGGCGGATGACAGTTTGTCATTTTTTTCACTGAAAACAGTCATGGGTGTCGATTTCGTATAATTTGGCTGCGGTGAGCTCAAATTTGACGTTATTTTTTGAATCCAAGATGGCGCATGACAGTCTTGACATTTTTTTCACAAAAAATGGTCATGGGTATCGATTTCGAGTAATTTAACTGCGGTGAGCTCGAATAAAACCTTATTTTTTGAATCCAAGATGGCGGATGACAGTTTGACTTTTTTTTCACTGAAAACGGTCATGGGTGTCGATTTCGTGTAATTTGGTTGCGGTCAGCTCGAATTTGACATATTTTTTGAATCCAAGATGGCGGATGACAGTTTGTCATTTTTGTCACTAAAAATAGTCATGGGTGTTGATTTCGTGTAATTTTGCAGCGGTAAGCTCGAATTTGACATAAGTTTTAATCACATTTTTAACATCAAGTAATTGAACACTTTGGTTTTTGTTAACGTATTTCGTGATTTATCTATTAAATTACTTTTTTTTGCAAATGAGGTTTTTTAATTTCCTCACATTATTTGAGAAAAGCACTATATATTCCTCGACGGAAACCGGAATTCCCTATTTCCGGGCCTCGGCAATAATGTACTATTACTGTGGTCGGTCTGCTGGGAGTCCTAATTACAGCTGTGGTGTATATTCTTATTTTAACGTAACTCTCAATCATACTTTTGTTACAAAATAAAAATAAAATAAATAAACTCTTACGAAGCAAAAGCTGGTTTGATATTTAAATAATATTTAACATAAAAAAAAGGTCACTGAAATTCACAACATTGAATGTCATACTACGGTTTCGTACAATTTGAATTTTTATCTGACAGTTTTTCTTATGTCGCTTTGACGTTTTATTCAAACACGATTATTTGTTTACGATATCTAAATCGAAATTTCAAACCAACCATGTATGATTAAATGCTTTATTGTACAAAAATATAGGAACAGATACAAATGAGGAACATTAAGATACACTAGTGATCGCTTAGAGTGATCCTCTGTGCGCGCAGTATTCGTAAAAAGGGGTCCAACGTTTTCGCTTAGCCGTTAGCCCCTATTGCCTTGTTCCGGGCATGCGCGGCGCGCCGCACGCCAGGCAGATTATAGTACATTACTACAGAGGCCGGCAACCCCTTTTCACGCCGAGGTATGTATAGTGCTTTTCTCAAACATGCAATGAAATAAAAAAAAGAAACAAAAATACCTCAGACGTGGCTGTATGGACTTAGTATCCTTTGCCTATCCCTTGTTAGAAAAATTATAAAAAAAAAGTTGACAACTTTGCCTCCAAAATTATTAAAGGTAACTTTTTTTTCGCGGTTTGTGTAGACATTTTTACTGTTAATGTTTAAATGAAATATTTTAAATGCGTATTTTTGTAATTAAATTTTCAATTTAAAACTATTGAAATTTGTTAGAAATGTGTTACTTGTTATGATCATGTTGGTTTTATATAAATCAAGCAAGCAATCTTTATTGTTTTTTAATAGGCGTTGTGGCAGAATATCATAACGAACCAAAAAGAAAATATGGCTTATAGTTTTTTTAATGGCTGAACGCCATGATGCTGTCACAAATTTAGTTGAATGAAAATTAAAAAGAGCATCTTGCCGGCCTATGCCAGGATGTTTGTATGACATTTCATTTCCTATACACCTCGCCAAACCGCGCTGGCAACGTGATACGTCCCGGCCTGTTATTTGGAAAGTAACGGTCAATATTTCATTGCATGTTTGAGAAAAGATACTTTTCATTTGCAAACAACTTCACTGGCATGAAAAGCCTAGCTTAATTTCGAGTACACATTGCTATATAAACCTATGCTTACGTCTATACGTAAGGTACTACTAGTGACAAGCTGAAACTCGTCCTTTCATCTGTTGCCTATACATTGGAAAGAGATAGACGAAGAAAGACAGACTCTAATCGAAGCCAAAATCAACCCAGCGAGTTTAAATGAGATAGTGCTATCTAGAGTAAAATAGAGCTATTTTGCCCACTTTTGGCGCGATCGACGTGTAGAAGACGCCGCGTGGCTGGGGAAAGCACGCGCGGTCATAAACCCGGGCCTAGCGATCGCAAGAGCGCTAAATTTCAAATAGTGGGTCGGACGGTAAAAAATAGACGTAGTTTTTTTTCAATACCACTTCAATGGCATGGCAAACCTGTATGCGGTTGGCCTGAAAGTAAGGCAAGCCAGGCTTATTGGCTTGTATGATGGCACCGCCACTGGCGTTGCCAACCTAGAGAACTAAGATGAAATGCCTCTTGTCCCCGTAATTACACCGGCTGTCTTACTCTCCACACCGGAACACAACATTGCATGCACTGCTGCTTAGCGGCAGGGTTAGTGAGTAAGATGGTGATATAGTTCATTTCAATCGAACGAGAGAGTAAGCAAGGCATCTAAGATTGCCCCTAATAGTGATCTCGGTGGGGTGACGGTTACCGGGCGTGGTCGCGATCGTGGTGAGCGGGCGCGCGCGCGAGCGGCGCGGCGGGCCGCCGGCGCGGCTCCTGCTCGTCGCTGATGTCCGACAGCGACTCCATGGACGCACCGCGCCGCTCCTGCCGCGTCGCCGACCGCTGAAATACATTATACACATCACCGTACGTATTTTACGGATAAGCGCGATGTCATAAGAGTGTGTGCTGGGCAAGTATTTGGCGTGCTGCTTTTTTGTAGGAAGAAAGACGTCGCACTCGCGCGGATTCAAATAGATTTAAGCACCGATTTGTAATGTTTCGTTTTTATTTGTAATATTTTATAATGATATTGTCAAGTATCATTATATCTGAAAAAAAAAAAGATGTATAGTACAATGTTAATTAAATTAATTCAGGAGGCAGGCAGTGCTTTCTTGTTTCATAGGGATGCACGCTACTGTTCATCATACAATACTGCCACACGAGTGACACGAGTGCAGTCTTTCGCCTTCAGTTTCACCGTATACACAAGCGTAAAGTGAAATTTTTAACTTACACTAGAATCTTATAAATTCTCAAGTTAAATTAAAATTAATAGGAAGAGTGCATTGAACTAACAAAATACTTACAGTGAAACTATTGAAATGTGGCTTCGCTGGCGCGGCTACATTAGGGGGAGAAGGGTCACGATCTCTATCCCGCTTCCTAAACATAAGATGAACATACTTGTTATTCTTAGAAATAAAATTGAAAACAGATTCTTTAAATGAATCTATAGAATTGATACATGGGCATATTTGAATTATGCCTAATAAAAGTCAAATGCCAAAAAAAGCGCCGGGTCGTCTAATCGTAATATTTTTACAATAATCATCGTTTTACAGTACAGTGACTTTGTATATTGATCTTAAACTTGTGGAACGACCTGAGCATGGTAATCTGTTATATTTTGGATTGTAAAATCCGAAGCGAAAAAAAAGAGGAAAACGCCTTTGACAAGTAAGTTAAATTTACAGCTATTTAAATGCATGCAGTGTGGGATGCCACCTGTACCTATAGACACACTGGCTCCGTTCCATCTTCATGGAACTAGCAATAAAGCTGATGCAGCGTCTGAAGCGGCTGAAAAAGCTAGAGCCTATAAATACAGGGCTCCCAATATGGCTTTGTCCCATTCGGCGTCGAGACCCTTGGTCCGTGGGGTCCTAGCGCTTCGAAATTATTCAAGGAAATTTCCAAAAGGCTAGTCGATGTCACAGGGGACCGAAGAGCTGGCAGCTTTCTCGGACAAAGGCTAAGCCTAACCATCCAAAGAGGGAACGCCGCCAGCATCTTTGGTGCCATGTCCAAGGGGACTTATTGTTTAGACATGTTTTAGTTTTTGTAAAGTAGCTTTATTTTAATTTTAATTTAGGACGAGTACCTATTTATTTTACTCTTTAGGTTTAGTTTTATTTTAGTTAGATGTAAATACATAGTTTAATTTAATAACACTTATTCAGATTAATGCATATTTTTCGATATATTTCAAGAAAAATTAAAATTTTTCACGTGACGGATTCCAATGCATTCGTTGTGATTAACGTTGCAATTCGATAATATTTAGAGTTTGGCCATCGTATCTTGATATTGAAATTCAAGCGGGAAATTTAAAAATCATACTTTGGTATCACTGTATTTAATAGGAACAAACATAAATGAAAGCTAACTTGACTTGTTTTTTTTTTCTTATAATAAATCAAATATAATTAGTGATCAAGACTGTTTGTTCCTATTAAATTCAGTGATGTCACAGTATGATTTTTAAATTTCCCGCCTGAATTTCAATATCAAGATAGGATGGCCAAATTCTGGATATTACTCTAAGATATTTCCAGGCGAACCGGAGCCGAGCACTTATCGACTTAGACGCCAGCAGTCACGAACACAACAGAGCTTTATAGAACAAGTTTTTATTTTATTTCGTTTCTCGACCTTTTTTATAATCCGTGTAAACACTAACTAGATGAAAACAATACTCTTTTTTTGGGCAGTCGTCTAATAATGGTACCTAATCAGCGCGACGCTACTAAACTCCCTTTTGTACTAGGCAACTTAAGTGCATGCGTATAAGCTTGTGACACGAAATTTCAAGGATCTTGGTTCGAGTCCGGGATAGTCTTGTATATAATAAAATAATTATGATCTCCCCATGAGGCCGACAAGTCACATCAGCCGCTAGCACTAGCACGGTAAATTTGATCGACGACATAAAACTTTCGTCAAGTGGTATGCTAGGGGGTCAGGTGTACCAAAACCTCAATCTATATACAGGGTGTCAAATAATGCTTTTACGATATTTTACACACACATACTTCGGCAAGGTTCGCAAACAGTTCGGTTTGTTTTATCAACCAATCACCGGTCATGTACCTATGATACAAGCAGTAAAATGTCAAGCAGCAGGTAACTAATTTCATACCGGGAAAAAATAATTATTGCCATGAAAACCTATAGTAGTTTATGCAACTGCTACATAATGAGCGTCCTTAAAACACGAGTGTGTTTTTATGAAACGAAACGCAGCTGAGTTTCATAATAGGATCACACGAGCGTTTTAAGGCCTAATTATGTGGAGTTGCATACATTACTTTATCTACACACATATTATAAGTACTCTAAGATGGGTTCAGAAAGCATATATCATAACCCATACCTGTCACGAATTTGACTGTTTTTTTTTAATCATAGACAAACGTACCGAGCGGACGTTTCGTGAACTGTTTTTTTATTGTAAAAAAAAAATATCACATTATTATTTACACATGTCGAACTGAACTCGACTTATATACGTGAGTGATCCGTTTTATTTCACTATGATTGTAAATTATGTTGGTTGTCAAATTCGAAACATAGGTTTCGATATCGAAAAGTCATTACGACATCGAATTCGATGTCGTAATGACTATTACTTTACTGCTGGACCTCCTGGTGGTGGCTGTCGGCGAGAAGGCGTCGTCGTGATGCAATGCTGGTCATTTTCTATGGTTTCTGAACGCATTATGTGATGTGTGTGTAGATAAAAAGTATATCTAGATAGACTAGATGACAGAGGGGCGCCAAGGCCGCTACAGGAGCATCACAATCAAATTTAGAACATAATGTTAATGTGTTTAATCACGCAACTTTCTAACAAAGTCACCAACAAAGTGACTCTTAATTTTTCTTGCTAGGGAATCATTTACCTCGATTCGTGTTTGGACTCGTTATCTGAAACAAAAAAAAATCCTTTCCAGTTGCGATGCAACCCACAAAAAAGGTACGATCAATATAGACTCCTGCTACCATTGCAGAAAATCTTAATACCTCATCCGATTACCCCGCAGACGTATAATGCAGTGAAACATAATGCTTGGAAGGTGGTCTATGATAGGTTGCCATGGCGTAACCCGGTAGAACCATGTTTTATTAAAAAAAAAAAAACTTTATTTTGACTAGACATGTACCGGATGCCCGGTTTGGATCCGGTACCCGGCGGATCCGACACTTTTTCCAGGAACCGGTCGGGTACCGGGAATTAGCGCTGGGTACGCGGCTGTGCCGGGTAATTAACTAGTTATAAAAAACACGTTCTTCATACTGATTTTGACGAGCGATTCCAAGTTATTCTCGACATGAATATACCAGATTGCTTTTTCGATTCGTTTTCACATCTAAACACAGCAGTATCGTCAAAAAATTTAGAAGAGGACGAATAGAACTTACACTGAAAGTTAAGTTTAAAGTCGGATACCAGGAATTTAAGCTTCAGAAATCAGTACCTACTACGCAGTACCACGGACTGTAGGAAATCGTACAGGATTTTCTTATTGCATTTCCAGCTTCCTATTTGGTAGAGCATTGTTTCAGTGCTATTGTTACCTTGCTTAGAAAAAGGAGAAACAGGCTACAAATTACAGAGCGTGGTGTCGACACTATTTTTAACAAACATCGAAACGGACACAAATTAACGAAATCGCACCAGGTACATCCTTCGCATTAAAATGTTGATTTTGTTGTAAAACTGAATTACTTTTATTAAAGACAATATTTAATTTTATTTTGTAAGTAGATAATATTTACTTTTTCCTATCATGGAAAATTACTTGGAATTAGAACCGTGAGCAAAAAGAGCCAAGTGTGGTCCTTCTGTTCACTCAGACATGGAAAAACTCTTGAATGCCAAAACTTGTACATTTACCCCACCATACCAAAATAAATGAGGCGCAGCAATGCCAGGGCGTAGATTTTATCTTAGTACCATGATTGGAACTGATTGTCCCTAGAGTCTGAGCGTCTACACGAATTTCTCTCCAATCGACCATTTTTCGTCGTTTCCTTTGAGGCGGCTGACCACAGGGTTCTACCAGGCTGACGGCAGGCAACCTTATATTTTTATCAATGGCATATCCTGAGCTATAATTCTGCACAAGTTTCATCGAGTAATCAGATGAAGTAAATGACCCCATTTTTTGGTCTCATAAAACTTGGCTGCCTATGGAACTTCCCAGGGTGGGGGGAGGCAACCCTTGCTGGTTGTGATCTTCGAAGGCATATCTTTCTGTGGATGTACTTTTCGATCGGTAAACTTAGGAGATAATTTTGGGTCAAAATAGAAGTTATTTTTTTTGAATAAAACATGGTTCTACCAGGTTACGCCATGGCAACCTATCATAGACCACCTATTCCAAGCATTATTAGGACACGAGTCCAACAAAAATGAGCACTTCAAAGCCAAATATTACGCATACGAATAACTCTATCGAAAAATTATCTTAGAGCACCCCCAATATTTTTGGAAGACCTATGCAACGATACGCCACACTATGAAGTGGGCGAGAAATAAAAAAAACATCCCCACTTACGCCAGAAAAAAATTTTTTTATCTGGATTTTATCCCAGCACGTTTTCGGCCTAATGAATATGTATATCTATGCAAAATTACAGCTTTCTAGTACCAATAGTCTCTGAGCTATGCTGCGGACAGACAGACAGACAGACGGACATGACAAAACTATAAGGGTTTCTTTATGCCATTTTGGCTTCGGAACCCTAAAAAAGTTAATTTAGTGAATCAGGCGTTACTTTGTGGAGGTCCATATTTATGAACTAAAATACAATTACTTTGCTCACCCGCGACCACATGGTCATGCGGCGACATGTGGTCGCGGGTGAGCAAAGTAATTGTTTTTTAGTTCCTAAAAAGGTTGCTTCCATATAAAATGCCGTACTGTGAAAACTTAAAGGGTACTGGAAGTCATAGAAACTTGAAATTTGGTATGAAGGTAGCTTCTTATAGCACAACCACTCAGAAAATTCTCAAAATCTTAAATTTTTATGTCTGTCTGTATATGTCACCACAATGCGTACATTTTGCTTAGGAACAGGGCTCTGCTAATATTGGACAACTTGAAACACTGGAAAAGCAGGGAAATCTTTGTACGGAACCCTCGTGCGCGAGTCCGACTAGCACTTGTCCGGTTTTTTCTTCTCCGATGAATAAGGACAATAAATGTAATAAGTTTTGATTACTTACTTAACGTTGATATTCACAAGAGGAATAAAATGAAACGCGTGTTACCATTTTGCCACCTTCTTATTGCACCGATTTGTGTAAATTTCCGAATAGCTACTACCTATATATATGTATTCCTTTATGACTTTGAAGTGGTACTTACCTATCGATAACAGGATTGTCGATGTTATTATTATGTAAAAAAAAAATACATACAGCGGAACGTAGAACCTCCTCCTTTTTTTGAAGTCGGTTAAAAACACTAACCAGATGGCGTTCTTGCCAGGAAAATTTCTAGGTCTATTAATAACTATACCAACCTCTCACATCGGTTCATTTCTTAATGTATTGAGTGGGAATAAAAGCTGCATCAAAATTTATATTTTAAAGCAGAGACTCCGAAACAGTTTCAGTTCGCAGCGCACTAACACTTGAAAAGATGCACACAAAACGAACCTTTGAGCAGGGTGTTGATCAGGTCAATGTCGACTACTTCTTCAAAGGTGGGGCCAGTATTTTCAGAAAAATGATAGCCTTTAAATATCCACTGATGGATACCTTCCCTGTAAACACAACGACATGTTTTACATGTGAAGAGCATAGCGAGTGGTCCGAAATTATTGAAATATGTAGCAGATAAACAAGCGAGTTAAATAGGCATCAGTTAGGCGGTATCGGTACGGATGGGCTCGTTACTTGTTCTTCTCATAGTCCTCCTTGTCGATGTGCACGGGGCGCATGCGGCCGTACTTGTCCTCGATGCGCTGCGCCAGCCGGTTCATGATGACGCCCACGCCCTCACGGTACTTGGGCTGTGCGCGGTACGGCGTCATCAGGCTGCATGCTTTCGGAAAGTGTCGAACCTGCATACAACCAAATTACTATATTTTAACCCTCTTCACGATGCTGGTACAGCTCACGCTAATTTAATAATTTATTGGAGTCTTGTGTGTTAAGGTGTTGCGGATATTAGCATCCGCATTCGCAACAAAACAATGCGGAGCTTATGCGGATTCGGATGTTGAACAAGTCCTTACAGGAACGGCTTAGCGCCGGCGTGTGCGACGCACTGATACTGGGATAACCCTGAAGTTCCATTTACGAATTTCCAGCTTTCTAACGAGCTATTAAAACTACGATTTTTGTAAAAGATTGCTAGAAAAAAAATTGATCACAAAGGAAGCAGGAAGAAAGTCACGTCCGAACATAACTTAAAATTAACTTACTAAACGTATCAAAAATTACTGTTATAAACACATCTAACAACAATAACTAATGTAAAATTAACAAATTGAAATTGTTTTTATTTTATTCATGTACATTTAATACCCATTCATAAATGTTCTTTATTTTGCTGCATTGGCTGACTACGAAATTTGCAAGCTCTATCATTTTCAAATTAAGTAGAAAAAGAATTAATATTTGAAAATGGAAGTGCTTGCAAATTTCGTACCGTAAACTCAGGTTTCTATAGTCCCAGCGTTCATCAATAGCCCAAACGGACCTTTTAACATTTCGACCCATTGCGGAACTGCTAATGCCATCTAGGACAGTCATCGTGCATTTTCTATTCGATTAAGTTGCGATGAAGGTAATTTCGCTGATTTAAGCTAGGTGGAGGCTCTACGAGTTTGTTATCTGTCGCCAGTAAGTTGAACAGGTCTACAGGTTGAGCGAGCTCGTGAAACTTCTGGTGCTGGGAAATAATATTATCTATTGGACGATAGTGGCGATTGATTTACTTGTAAGGTAAGTTATTCAATAGCGTTTTCCAGATAAACGTTTTAGCCTGGTAAATGAATGCTCACAAGGGGGGGTATGGAGGAAATGGTCGAAAGCAGAAAGTTTGACTTCGGGATTTTGTTTGTTTTTCGAAGCTCATATCTAGACGATTGAAAATAGGTTAAAACTATGCACAACCAAGTTGTAGAAAATTTTATTAGCTTTCTTTATGTAGTACAACCAATTTTCTTATGACTCATCGTTTCTGAGATGTAAGCAAAAAAACCAAAAAACGGGTCCTTCTTTGTCCCCCCCCCCCCCCCCCCCCCGCGCCCCTCCAAGGGATCACCTCGGAGGGGTGGGGACTTTCAGTATGTTTGTCTCTTAACTAGTCCAAACAAAGTCCCAAAGTCAAACTTTCTGCTTTCGACCATTCCATCCACAATCATTCATTGACCACACTTTTAATTTTGTGATGTGAAGTAGGAAATTTCCATACTTTAAGTTCAAGTATACTGGATATGAAGTATTTATTTGTATAAAAATCCAGTATGGTCTTGTACCATACTGGATTTTTGAACCATAATTAAATATTTTTTTTATATATATATTACAGTGATTACTTATTCAGTGAGAGACGGTGCTTCTGCTTGTGTTAAATGTATAACTCGTTGCGGATTAGCGTGGAAGTGGCTCAGAAAGAGGACATAATTTTTTATCCATTAAAGGATATTAAATTTAAAATAGAGCCACCTAAGAAAAAAAGTACAATGTACCTGAGCTGGAAGCTCAACGAGGAAAGTAAAAAAATAAGTTTTGTTTTTGAATCGTACAAATTTATTAACATTGTGTTCTTGATAATTTATATTTTTTTAGCAATTTCGAATTAGAGGGATTTTTTTATTTTGTGGTTTTGTTCTTGGAACAATAGAGCTTTTTTTATTTTGGAAAAAATAATAATATTAACATACCTGTTTACGCCTTTTATTTACTCAGTTGTATTTAAAATGGCCTAAATTGATATGCATTACTTACATCAATAACCCAAACTAAAGATTCTATACATTATTGTTGCCTAATCGATCTGGTCTAAACTTGAAAACTAAATATACAAATACGGTCCAAAAAAAAATTAAAAAATGTTTTTTGTTATTTTGATAAACAATTAGCACCGCTTTTTAATATACCTCTAATTATCACAATCTTACAAACTCAAAATCCAGTTAAAAATTATACCTGTTGCAGTGGAACACTCGAAGAATACAGTTTCAAAGTTATCGACGTCTAATTTTGGACCATATATACCTGAGTTTACGGTACCTAGTCATTGTGTAAACATTAATGAATGGGTATTAAATGTACCTGAATAAAATAAAAACATCATAAAATTTTAAACTGAATTGTTTATTATTTTCAATCTGTTATTTTTACAATAGTTATTGTTGTTAGTGTTGATTACAACATTTCTTTTTGATAGATTTAGTAAGTTAATTTTAAGTTATATTCGGACGTGACTTTTTTCCTGCTTTCTTTGTTATCAATTTTTTCATTTGTTATTTTGATAAACAATTAGCACCGCTTTTTAATATACCTCTAATTATCACAATCTTACAAACTCAAAATCCAGTTAAAAATTATACCTGTTGCAGTGGAATACAGTTTCAAAGTTATCGACGTCTAATTTTGGACCATATATACCTGAGTTTACGGTACCTAGTCATTGTGTAAACATTAATGAATGGGTATTAAATGTAACTGAATAATATAAAAACATCATAAAATTTTAAACTGAATTGTTTATTATTTTCAATCTGTTATTTTTACAATAGTTATTGTTGTTAGTTTTGTTTACAACATTTCTTTTTGATAGATTTAGTAAGTTAATTTTAAGTTATATTCGGACGTGACTTTTTTCCTGCTTTCTTTGTTATCAATTTTTTATAGCAATCTCTTACAAAAATCATAGCATTAATAGCTCGTTAGAAAGCTGGAAATACGTAAATCTTTTATCCTCTCTCTGTCTGTTTTTGATCTGCACGCCAAATGCATAAGTATTTTTTTCTGTTTTTGTGTCATTTATGTTGGACAAACTGATAAAAAAACATGTTTTTTTTATGAACTAAAAACAATTACTTTGCTCTCCCGCGACAAGTGAAAAATAGTTAATCTGTGCGGCAAATGTATGTTTTCATGCAACACCCCCGCCTCCACGAATCAACACAAGCCACACAGACCCAACTATCACCACCACCACTAAACTAAACGCTGACGCGTTTCGGCACTCTCCACGGGGCCATTATCAAAGCTAAACACTACAACAACCGTTCACCAAGCCACCATTACCACTACTGACACATGACAACCATGTACTCAATTTAGTTGATGACAAAACCAAAGTACCCACTAATATTTTATAAATTCCAAACTACCCTTTTGTGTAAATCCCAAACTACCCTTTTTATATAAATTCCAAACTATCCTTTTTAATTTTAATTTACGCCATGTACCTTGTTATTTTTAACCGAGTACGGTAAAAAAAGACGTTATGTTCTCATTATTACTATGACACATTATCAAAATTAAAGCCAAGTCGTAACAAGGGCGAAGAAACTAAATTAACTTGTTCATTAATAATAGTACCTGTGTTGTTATACCTAATTATTTCTAATTGTTCTAAAACAGAAAGCCGCAGACTCTTTTCACAATAGTGTAATATTTCGTACGTATTTGAGATTAACAACGAATGATTCGTTTCTAATAAGTCTTTGGCAAAGTTTGATTTCTCTGGATGATCATGCCTATATGACGAAACATGCTCTTTAAATCTAGTACCAAAGCTTCGACCGATTTGTCCAATGTATATTGGACTACAGTCGCCACAAGTAAGTTTATATACGCCCGACCTGTTCCCCTTATCCACCTTTTCTTTGTTATTACAAAATCTAGAACGTAAAGAATTAGTAGTCTTACAGGCAACAATGATGTTACTTGTTTTTAAAATTCTATAAATCTTATCAGACCGCCAGCCAACATAAATAATACTAGATCTAAATTTGTCAGTAGGTTGAGATGGCAACGCAGAGTAAAACATGCTATTTACTATCCGTCCCTGCTTCTTTTGAACTAGACTATTAACCAATGCTCTACTTATTACTTATGTTGGCCGTCTAACCCGTTCGTCCGGCAACCCCTTTCTTCCCGGCCTCTGCAGTAATGTCACAGTATATATATAAGCTAAAGCAGTACAGAAACTAGGCCTTTTTGTTGAGATGATGAAGTAAGCGCCAATTGAGCGTTAGGGTTGTCCTCTATTTTTATGTAAAACTGAAAAAGTTTTTTTGTAGTTAGCTTTGTATCTCAGCTATTTAAGTCTTATTTGAGATAACTAGCTAGTTTTCATTAGATCATTAGGGTTGTCACTCTTAATTATTATAAAATTAATAGGTTTTCATTTATTATTTATTAAAACGTTTATTTGGGTTTTATAATGATCAAATAATCGAATGAACTGACTAGTTTACAAACAAAATTGTGTAATTAAATAATCTTCAACATTTTAAGAAAACTTTGTTTTTGTTAGTTATTAAAAATGCCAAACTGTCATCCGCCATCTTGTATCAAAAAAATTATGTAAAACTCGAAGTCACCGCTGCCAAATTACGTGAAATCGACACACATGACCATTTTTATTGACAAAAATGACAAACTGTCATCCGCCATCTTGGATCCAAAAACACGTATTTTTTTTATACGACGAGGAAGGCAAACGAACAAGTGAGTCACCTGATGGTAAGTGATCACCACTGCCCATAGGCACCCACAACCCCGGAGGGTTCGCAGATGCGTTGCCAACCTAGAGAGCTAAGATGAAATGTCAAATTCGAGCTCACCGCTGCCAAATCTAACAAAAATTACAAACCCAATCCCAATCCGCAATCTTAGATTGAATTTTTTTTTATTCCACTGATTACAATTCGAATTAAATTAATAAAAAGTTAATAAGTTATGTCACTATGCTATTACCATTATTCATCATTAAATTATACCACCTATCTAATATAATAACTATTGGGTTTAAAACAGAAAGAGTCGCCACTCGTCTCGACGCGGCACCCGCGACTGACAGCTCCGCTATTCCCCCTTATAAGCCTTGTAAAGACTATCTGTGTGCGTGTGTCATTTCGAACGTTTGTACGTAGTTTCTGTACTGCTTTAGCTTATATATATACTGTGGTAATGTACTGTTTGAATTTGACACTGACATTATTTTGTAATTTTCTTCTTCAATATAATTATTACAAACCTCTTTTTATACTGATAGTACGGGAAAAGGGAAATTTCAAATATAGAATGCCTATAAACACACAATACCACTACATATGCAAATTCCACGGTCTCTCGCTAATTTATCTATAACAAATACAGTGTCAAGGTTCTGTAGAACACACGGCTTGCTAGTTGCATCAAACATGGAGTAGAGGGCTGATTTTTAGATTTTCTTCATCACATTTACATTGAGGAGGGTTAAATGGAATGAGTAAGGTAAAAACCACATTTTTGAAATACGATTGTTTTTCGGAGCTCATATCTAGACAATGATCGAGAATAGGTAAAAGGTATACACATAATTATAAACAAGTTGTAGAGAATTTTATTAGCTTTCTTTATGTAATATGTCACAAAAATAGGTAGGTATGTACTAATTTGAATATTACAACACCTGATACCACCACCGCCCCGCTAGCGTCGCCGATGCCTCTGTCTGTTTGTCTGCAGCTAAAATACCTACCTAAGTGTAAAGCACTTGGTGTATGTATATAAACAGTGTTAATGTTAAAAGTGGCCTTTAAAAATGCGAATCAAGAACAGCCAATCAATTCGTATTAAAACAGCCATTAAATTAAATTAATCCTCAAAATAATTAAGTAAGTCAAGTAAAACAAAATAATAGTTACTTAGGTATAAAAACTCTTTCAATATGAAATTATAAATTAAAACGAACCTCGAAACAGTACACCGGCATTAAATCACACTTGCACAAAACAATAACAAGATTAATTTTCACTACTTTTACTTAACAAAACTGGACTAATATGTATTTTTTTACAACTTTTTGCAAGAAAAGAACAAACAAACAAATTAGCGAGCGCCAAGTGGTAAAAAAACGTATTCTAATGCTCCGAATTTTCAATCGTAATGTTGCCGTTTTTTATAATAATTATCTAGTTACTCTTTAGTTATTTAAACAGAAATTCTAATCAAATGTTAATTTCTGCTGTTTGTAAACCTTAACTGACATTAAAGTAGTTTTAATACGATTACTTATTTTTTTTTACACTTAAATTCCGATATTTTTTTACTAAATTCGTCGCCGTAATTTTAAATATCTGTAAACACAACACATCATGGCAATAACTCTACATCGACAAGCAAATATACGGTATTCGCGCGGCGGTACCGCCATCTCTCCTACAAATTAGGTACTTAATAGCCGCTAACAAGTTTGCGTGAATAAAAGCTTCCACAAAAGTCAACCTTATCTATACATATAATAAAATCGTAGACCTGGCGCGTCTGTACATTGAAGATATTTGCAAAAAAAAATTTGGGTCACGTGGAATAATTATAGAACACAAAAATGATTTTTTTGTCTGTTTGTATGTTTATCATCACAGCTGATTCAGCTGTCATGTCTGTCACACCATTGTTTTTTTTTTCATTAGTCCAAGCTCACATTATCAGCACACTGCCGTCGTCCCGTTTGTTTCAAGATGGTTGTGGAAAATGGAAAGAATGTTTCGCCTTTGCTTTTATTGGCAGCCTGAGATTGGCAAACGATTGTCAATTTGTTTTATTTCGTACTTTTGGCGGGAAACCGGTGAAAGTGAATCGTGTCAGTCAATTGAATTTTAGTTTTCGTGCTTAATGTTGTTTGGTGCATAGTAAAGATAGTGTATTACACATCAAATTAACGTGATAGTGCCCAGCAAATGGAGAACACAAGTGAAAACGCATATTCCCTCTGTTTGTTGTCCCCAAGTACCCGCCGGTCCCTGCTCGGACTGCTCTACACTATCACTTTACGGAAGGCATGAGCAGCTGATACGACGTGACTAGGACAGATTCACGACTCTGACTGTGACGGGACTTTAATTTAAAGAAAATAAACAAAAAACATCAGACGTGGCTGTATGGAATTAAGTTTCCTTTGCCCGTATTTTATGGGTGAATGAAAAAAACTTTTTTGCTGTAATAATGTAATTTTTTCTCAAACATTGTCGGAAATGTTGTCAGTTTACTCGAAGTAACAGAAAACGAATTATCATGAATTACATTGCAGGCTCGATTACCCGTCCATAAATCGGATTGCAGACTGTTTTCATTTGTTTTTAACTTTTTTTTAAAGTAAAATAGACCATGGAAACATTGAGTGACATGTCTCATTCGGCCAAATCGGTGGCTGTATGCAAGCGTTCTATTCGAAATTTCGGGTTAAAGATACTTTATTCTCAAAAGAATTACAGAAATTCACTTATATGAGAATATTTAAACACTTAAAGTAATTTAAATCGTAGGTTAATTTAAATCTAAATCTAAATCGTGCAGTACATGACATGACAATAATGTATATATAAAAAGTATTAACAAAATTGAGGCAATTTACTTGCAACTACAAAGAGGGTAGATTTCTACAATGATCTACTAAGTATACAATATTTGTTCGGCTAGCGGCGGCCGCCCGCAGGCGGGTATATACCGACGTCACAAAGAGCGGCGTAAAGAGAGATGGAATGGATGCGGCATAAGTGTATGCGACGCCATAACAATAAAATTATGGTTGTTACTGTTGTTAGTGTGTACCTATACAATATAATTGTATTTAATTTTTTTAAATAATATCTTAGGTATATGTAGATTTCTTGTTTGTACGTTTAGTATATATAAGTAGATATTATTAATTAATTAGTAGTATGTTTACATTACTAAAATATGTAAATAAATATCAGTTTAATTATATTTCTGTGACATTAAATATCTTTCGTATATTTATAATCTATGTATAAACATGAAAGCTAAACACATTGACTACATTTTATCTTATGGACTATGTTATGGAAACATTATTATTTATATAGTTATTACATTCCTTTTTAAATACAATCAATGACTTAATATTTCTTATTTCTAAAGGCAGGCTATTATACAATTTGACACCACCAGATGATATATTTAGTCGTCCGTAGTTTGTTCTAGATCTGGCAGTGATCAGGTTTTCAGCATTACTATTACGGTAGTTTTGTAGTTCTTTTTTTTTCGTAAATGTCAATTTTGAATGTACATCTTTGTGTAACATTTTTCTTATAAGTAAGCAAGTGTTGTAGGTGTACAGCTGTTTTACGGACATGAGTTTGGTTTCACTATAAACTTTTACGGTGGGAGTCAAATAATCAAAATGGAATAATGTTTTAATAATTTTGTTTTGCATGCGTTGTAGTTCTTTTAAGTTAGTGCAAGCAGTACTGCCCCACGCCTCAATCAGATATTGAAGATGAGGTTTAGCCAACGAGTTATATATCATGAGAGCGACTCGACGAGGGAAGCACTGAACGGTCCCGCGTAGAGATCCTATTAAACACGACAATTTATTTTCAACGTTAAGCCGCTGTCGACAATAACTTTATTTTTAGGTTTAAAGATTAAATATGACGTCTTAGCTGCATTTATGGTTAATAAATTATACTGAAACCAGTCGTATAATATGTCAAGATCTTCCTGGGCTTCCACTAGTACATCTTGGATTGTATGTCCGTAATAAAACAAACACGTGTCATCAGCATACAGCGTTAGATCACCTCGTAGATGGTATAGGTACGAGGGCTGTTTGATAAGTACCCGTTTATGGAAAAAAAAAACTTTTTTTTTGTATATATGCATTTATTTTTCTACGTAGTCACCTTTTAACTCTATACATTTGTTCCACCTATACTCAAGCTTCAATAAACCATCCAAAAAGTATGATTTTGGAAAGTCATTAAAATAGGCCTCTGTGGCGGCAATGACTTCGTCATTTGATCCAAATCGCTTGCCACCGAGCCATTTTTTTAGGTTGGGAAACAAAAAGAAATCGCATGGGCCAAATCTGGAGAATACGGGGGGTGAGACAATAGTTCGTAGCGTAACTGTGCTAATTTAGCCGTCACAACCCTGGACGAATGAGCCGGGGCGTTGTCGTGATGAAACAGTACTTTTTTCTTTTTTAAATGGGGTCGTTTGTCCTTCAACACGGCGTCAAATTCATCCAATAAATTGGCATAGTACTGCCCTGTTATTGTTTTTCCCTTTTCTAAATAGTCAATATGTATAATACCCTGCGAATCCCAAAAAACGGTCGCCATGACCTTTCCAGCCGATGGGACGGTTTTTGGTTTCTTTGGAGCAGGTTCACCCGGTAAAATCCACTGCTTCGACTGCTCTTTCATTTCCGGGGTGTAGTGGTGGACCCACGTTTCGTCCACGGTCACGAAATGACGCAGAAACTCCTTCGGGTTACGTTTGAACACGGCCAAACACTGCTCCGAAGTAGTCAGTCGGTTCCGTTTTTGCTCCTCCGTGAGTAAACGCGGCACCCACCTCGCCGATACTTTCTTCATACCCAATTTTTCTTCTAATATGTGTTGTACTCTCTCGATTGAAACGTTTACAGCATCAACGATTTCTCGAAGTTTAATTCGGCGGTCGGCTAAAACGATATTTTCAATTTTCTTAACCATATCGTCTGTAGTCACCTCAACTGGCCGGCCTGGGCGATCCTCATCAAAGACGGTTGTTCTCCCCCGCTTAAACTCGTTATACCAATATCTGACGGTTGTCATAGAAGGAGCACATTCATGGTAAACCGCTTGCATTCTTACTTTTATTTCATCACATGTTTTTCCTTCCAAAAATAAGAATCTAATTACAGGCCTTCACTGAATCGTTGTCAAATGAGAAAAAAAAACAAAATAATGCCATTTTTTTTTTTCATTTTTCCGCCTCTGAAAAATGGCTTAAAAAGGTGGTATACTTACTTGCGGCCAGTGATATAATATATTTAGAAAACGGGTACTTATCAAACAGCCCTCGTTAAACTGACATGGGGCGATAATTATTGATGTCAGACTTAGTTCCTGATTTAAAAATTGGAACCACTTTGGCAACTTTAAGATTATCAGGAAATGTACCGTTACTCAAACATTTGTTTATGCAGTGGGACAAATCATGTGATATAGCTTTTTTTAAGCATTTTAAAACCTTGGTGCTAATTCTATCTATCCCCGTACTTGTATTGGGGTCAAGGCTATCAATATGCTTTTCAATTTCATCTGGGGTACATGGCTCTATCTTTGATAGAACAACATTTTTTACAAAGTTATTTGGTATTGTAAGGGTGAGATTACCATGGTATTTGGGAGGAATCTTACCCGCCAAGGCACTGCCTACAGTAGAGAAAAAAATGTAAAAATATTCACATATATGGTCTACTTGTATGATACGACCATCGACATTACGGATCTGATCAGCAGGCATTTATTCTTCAATTTATTTGTTGTCAAGTAATAAGTTCTTTTTGTACTTTGTGTAATCCGCGTTACTTGATTTCTTTCAGTTTTGAACTTTGTTATAAGGTCTTCATTGCTCTGATCTTTTTTCAGCTTGTACCATAGTTTATTTCTTCTGTTTATTCCATCGGTAATAGTTTTTGCTATCCAGTCCTTTATGCTATTGTGGACATATATAGACACACCACCTCCTCTGCTTTCGTTTCTGTAGTTGTAATGGTGGGTGTAGTTAGGTAATTGTAGTTTCATGGCATCGTTTTCAGATGTGATCCAAGTTTCGGTGAGAAGAACAACACGAACACCCCCATCGATTGACTTAAGTACGCATTTGAGTTCGTCAAATTTACCCGGTTTAACAATGCTGCGCACATTGGCATAAAAGAAAGTGAGAGATTGATGAGACGTTTCTATTTGTGAATAGGCGTTGGCAACTTGGTATGAAATTCCTGTGTTAGATTGCTCATTGTCGGCCCAGAGTTTTTTGGCAAAGATTCTACAATCCTTGGTTCTCCTTTTACATATTTGATACAAATATTAGCTTCTCCACTAGCAATTCGGCGTTGTATTTTAAGGTTTGAATCAACCACTGTAGGTATTAAAAGTAACCATTAATATTACACAGCACTAGATAAATGACAATAATTGTAGCTTAAATGAACACTAAGGAACTAAAAATTCTTTGAGCAAACCGGTAAGTAAGTTTACTCCACAAATCTTAATCATTTGCGCTTTTCAAAACAAAAATAAACTGAACTAACTTAACCTCCAAATCTCACGTTCCTCGTAAGTTCTACGAATGTTTTCCCTTCCTTCTGCCTAGCACTGTTTAGCCACCGAGCCTCCTGCTCCTGCTCTGCTCTACCGACTGAGCGCTGTCAAAAGCGGCATAAAGTTTATAGTTTGACCGACAGATGGCGTTACTATGTAACTATTTATATTATTAACTTTTTTCATATTTAATCTTGCGTTAAAGAAAACAAAATAATTGGAATAATTTTATATATATACGCTGTTTCTTCCCATTTTCATTTAATCCGTAGTCATTAAAGAAAACAAAAAGCTGCTTTGGCTGTTTGGGATTATTGTCTAAATCGGATTGTTAATTTAAAAGTTCAATAACTGTGAAGTAATGAAAATTTCCCGGCCGCTCCCGTTTTATCCCGGCCGCTTATTGCTGTCAAATTATTTTTGAGCCAGCAACGATATACTTCCTGGAATCTTTTTTCACCGGCAAGATGCACATTTCCCAGCAAGTTGGAGAAAAAACAGTTTACATAATTTCCACGGGATAAAGACCAAATAGTACCTATTACTTTCATAGTAACTGAGTAGCGGATATAGAGACTTGAAAGTTTACAGATATATTTCTTAAGGATCTTAGAGGTGTACTAAGACGGGATTTTTCGAAATTCCCATGGGATAGGGAAATACCTAAACTTCGTTTCTTTCTTTTTTTGTAGGGGGTAATATCTGAAACTTTCACCAATAGAAAACTATACTATCCCTGATTGACATAGGCTATATTTCTACGGAAAAATGCAAAATTGAATTCAACTTCGGGGTAGAAGTAGCCTATGTCAATCAGAAACAGTGTAGCTTTCTATTAGTGAAAGATTTTTTAATGGGTCTAAATGTATAATTTACTTATTTCTATCCCCGGAATTTTTTGCAAAAGTAGGTAGTCATGTCAGACAAGAACTGTATGTTTGTAGAATGTTAACGGTGTCATAGTAGTTTTCAACATTTAATTAAGTAGGTAGGTAGTTCCATTGGGTTCACAGACAATATTGTTATTTAACCTAACCAACTTAGAAAAGTTGATAAACTCCCGACATAGTCATTTCAAAGTTCAATATTTCAAAAACGGGTGAACCGATTTCAATGAAACTTAGCTAAGAACCATCTCGATTAAACTAGCTTTCGATTGAAATAAACCGCATTGAAATCGGTAAACCCGTTTGGGAGCTATGATGCCACAGACAGATACACAGACACACAGATACACATGTCAAACTTATAACACCCCTCTTTTTCGCCGAGGGTTAAAAAAACAGCAACATCACCATCTTCCGTTAAAAACCAGTATTTGTATTAGGTACTAACGTTATTGCCTACGCGTACGAAGTCGCGGGCAAAAGCTAGTATCTAATAAAGCGCAAAGTCTAATTTTAAATGTAATAACCCGTTAAATTCCGGCTTACCGGGGTCTAATACAGATTGATAGAATAATGCGAAAGTGTGCAATTTTAGTTAATGAGTTATGTAATTGTGTGAGTGCACTATTCTGGTTTTTTCGGCCGCATTACCAATAATTATGAATGAAATCGATTTTGTGCGAGCGGTGCGTATTAGGAGTAAAATAATAAATGATTTTGCATTTTGTTAATGCATTGTGTTCAAGTACGATAATCGTACTATGTAAACTCCGATCTCAGATGAGAAGCATTTCAGCAATGGCTTCGATTCAGATTAAAGGTTCTGTGACTCACGAGATAGTTGTATCGGTGCCAGAAACAGGTCATGTGGTTGATGATGGTGCGCGGATGGCCCTGCTTGGAGCAGAGCGTGCACATGTAGGAAGGCTCGTAGTGCGCCTGCTCAGGCGGGTGCTCCACCAGGTACTCCAGCCCCAACAGCGGCGCCCTGCCATCAACATCAGACAACACTTAGCTAAGGCCAGTTCTTCCTTCACTTTGTTTCAGCTACTATGAGTCATTCAGATTAATTAATTATACCTGATAAGACAAACCCACAAAAAGTATCTTTTATTCCAAAAATCGCTTACGTGGACAAATTTGCCGAATTACTTTTGAAAAAATGGCACATCCTTGAGGTGCCCTGTGCCCTGACCCCCTAGCACGGTAAATTTTATCCACGACATAAAGCATTCGTCACTTTCTAACAAATACGCAAGTGTGTGAGGCCTAAATGCTTCTTGATTCGTGTGAAAAAATTCGTTGTTACTGTTAATGATTATGTACTTACGAGTTTAAAAAAAAAAGATGCCATTTTTATGAAATCTAAAATCGACGCCATGGTTCCCTAAGGACAGATTTGCCTATCTCTTATAGTTTCTGACGTTTCCTTACTAACCCATTTGGATTGTACACCCTGTATTTATGGAAGGTTCAGGTTTTACTTGATCGACACTAACTTTGCAAAAAAAAGCACAACTATCAACTAACACCACTGAATTCATACGGTTTTTATTAAAAATAAAACTTTCCGTGATAAATTATTTACTGCCAACATAAGAAAAACGTATTTTTAACATCGTCACTGGGAAGTAAACGTCAATTAAAAACAAAGGTTACCATAGACACATATCTGTCAAAGTTATGTGAAAAATTTTCATATTTCCCGCTCGATTACTTTTGCCATAGTTTCTATTAAAGTTAATTGAAGAAAACATGAGTGTAAGAGGAAAACACTGTTTCTACACCCAGAAGAAATATACACAGCGGCCCAAGCAGTTCCTGAAATTTTGTTGCCTACTAAATATCGGCATCGTGGACATTGGAACACCAGAATTCGTCTTTTTCGGAGGATGTGCTATTAGCGTATTTCCAAAATTTTATTGAAAACTTTAAGCCGTCATCACTGTGGGTGGAATATTCCCAATTAAAGTCGACGCTTAGCATTATACCACAAGACCGATATCTCAAAATAGGCTTAGTTATTCGCTTTATTGAAACGAAAGTGTGAAGGTTTTAAGGAAAAAAAAAGCCAAAAAAATTTCTCCTAATGACTTAAAAAAAATCATTAATGAAGCTCCATATCATGACTAGGTATATCTTTTTACCAAGGTAAGTAAATTGTTCAAAAAAAATTACTTGTAAAAGTTGTACCGTAAAAGTTAGTTTTTTCTGTGTAGGTATGCAAGATTTGTATTTAATTTGATTATAACAACAATTTCCTATGTTTTCGTTACAGGTTGCCATAATATTTGGTATTATGGGCGCTTGTCGCAGACAGGAGCTACATAATTTCAAGATGACAAACATAATTGATACACTGGTGGTTCAAGTCATGAATACCAAAAACAGAAGTGCGTCCATCTGCATTTTCATAAATATTTTATTTCTGTTTAATTTTGTGTTTTATTTAATACCTACCCAGTCGTAGAAAAAGTATTGTATGCAACGGTGTATAATTTGGTCTAAAAACGCTCGTGGCGTCTTCCATTGGATACTCACCTTCGGTTCATATCGCAACTCACGCTACTCGCCTTTTAAGACCTCACTTATACAACTGTTGCATAAACTACATATTTTAAATACTGAAATTTCGCACTTCACGTAGTAATACTCTGTACTTTGAAATAAATAAGTGTTAAATTACTATGAACTTTTAGTAAGAATTTTTAATGGAACGAATAATACGTCCTTCTTAAACGCTTTGGTAAACCGAACTGATTGTATGATTATTACTCTAATTTTGAGATTCTAATCGGATAATAATCATCTGACTTTTACTCTAATTTTGTGACCAAATAGCATACGACTTGATACAACGCCACGCGAACAAGAAATTTAGCTCGCAATCTCTGACCCGAACATGCATACATATCTACATATGTACAAACATTGCAAGTTAAAATAAAAACTTGTAATCTATACCTATAAAACAGTACCGTGACTGACTGACTGACAGACAACGCACAGCCTAAACCACTGGACCTAGAGACTTGAAATTTGGCACACATGTACCTTGAGTATCCAAGAGGTGCACTAAGAAGGGATTTTTCGAAATTCCCATGGGATAGGGAACTAGCCCATTTTTAAATATTTCACGGGGGCAAAGCCGCGGGGCATAAGCCAGTAACTAATAATTGTAATATGGGTGACATAAATAAAAATAACAAAAGTAAACCCTTGGTAAGTAGGTACCAACTTAATTACGTATAGGTTGACGTGCATTTTTTACCTTTCAGTTTCCTTTGCAAGTCTGAAAAATGTGATGTTTGAATAATGGGGATGTACCGAAAAATCTAACACCCTGTTTTTATATTTTATTTCGATAAAATAGGCCAAAATAAGGATACAAGTTTCTCATTTTTTTATTTAAATGCGTATTTTTTTATATTAATTAAAAATGTTAGCTACAGCAATGACGTTTCAATGAGGGGGTTTGATCAAGATAACAGATTTATTCTCTTGAATGCACCCCAATGCACGTTTTTGCAATATCTGACTGGCAACACTTACACACAACATGTCATGTCTTGTCGTTAAGTAGTCTTTAAGCTCTTAGAATATAATTTAGAACATAATTAGAATAGCAATTCAATGAAAAATGTTTCCTATTAGTTAAGTATTACTAATTGTTTTTGTTATTTTCATGTTCCAAGTTTTTAAGTTGTGTTCTTGATGCATTCTTCTCCTTATTATCTAATATTCCGACTGAAGGACTTTGTATCCATGGTCATGAAATAAATAAAAAAAAAACATGTCATGTCACTGTCAATCATGTCACCTGATGTCACCACATGATAACGATATTTGTTGTTGATTTTAATGCGACCTTGCGACAAAGGGTTAGTATCAGATGGTCCTAAACGCAACTGGTCTTGGCATCAACTCGTCCTAAAATCATTTCGACGAAATTGCAACTTGACTAAAAAGCAACTCGTCTATGAAGCAACTCGTCAGAAAATTATTTCGTCTACTGCCCTATTATCAATTCGACTTAAATGCGAGTGGTCTAAATAGCTGATCGCCTACTAAGCAACTCGTCTTAAAAAACAAGTGGTCTACATAGTTGGTCGCCCGTGAAGCAACTCGTCTTAAATTCGCGTCGGGTAACATTAAGCCTATTTCAATCTTACCTGAGCGTTCAGGTAAATCAGTATGACTGTAAATGAGTAAAAATCGGATAATCTGACGCAAACAGACACAATTCAGACTTTTTCGGTGAAGGTCGGTTGAGGAATCGTAGAAATATTTTAAGTACCTACCTACCTATACCTCCTAAGCGGGGGCATACTTTCTGAAAACTTCTGTATTTTATTAATACTTTTTCGTACAAATAAAACGAACAAAATTAATATTAAATCGCATCGAATGCCGCTCCATCCTTTCGAAGCTTACCCCAGATCTTCAACCTGCCCAACTGGGCTTTGGGTCCAAAAGTGGATGTAAAGCCGCCGTGCACGCCGTGCGCACTTTCCTCGAGCATAAGGCAGGAGAAGTCCTGCTTAAGGTGGATGTTTGCAATGCCTTCAATTCCGTAGACAGGGGCGCCTTGTTGACCCAAATAAAAGACAAAATTCCTATGGTATATAAATTTCTTTGGCAATGTTATAGTTCTCCTTCCAAATTATTATATAAAAAAGACGTTCTGGCTTCTTCTATAGGTTGTCAACAAGGCGACCCGCTCGGCCCAGCAATTTTCAGCCTCGCTATACATCCCATCATTAAGGATCTAAATTCCAAACTAAACGTATGGTATTTAGATGACGGGACCCTCGGTGGAGAAGCGAATTCCGTCCTCGAAGATCTAAAAAAAAATATCACTGACTTGGAAAAAATAGGTTATCGCAAAAATTTTCCAATACGAACTTTTTGTTTCCGATTCCTATCCAGACAAGGTAATTACAATCGACCTTTTTAGACAACGCGTTCCGGGTATCAAAATTATAAACAAAGAATCGTTTCACCTCCTTGGTTGTCCCGTCTTTGATCAATCCTTTGAAAACTTCATCGATTCAAAAATTCAAAATTTCAAAGCAACATCACACCGTTTGGCCAACATTAATCTTCATTCAGCCTATGCAATCATTAAGCATTGTCTTTTCGTCCCAAAATTTACATATATACTTCTCGGAATTATAAATCTGCAAATCTAACATTATAACAATTTGATAGTGAAAGTTTATGAGTTTATCTAGTGAATGTGGGGACCCGAAACACGATTGATTAAACTTGCCTCGATCGCAAAATCACGAAGTTGCCGAAAATCTGCCTTTTTTGGTAAAGGGAAATCTATTTTATTCGATAATGTGTCCGAATATTAAAATGATTTTTGGTCTATATATTCATAAATATGTATATTAAGGCTTGTCTGGAATATTTCATTTTTAAATGGTGATTTTCATGGAATAAAACGTATTTTATCCTTACACGCTATAGGTCGCGCGGCGAATTAAGATCTCTTATGAAAAGTGGAAGGGGGATGCGCAAGTAAGTACGTTATGATGTCGTAGTTAGTGAAAAAAATGTCCAAATATAAAGTTTGAACATGGCAAGCCAGAAAAATGGTTTACGACGTGAATTGTTATGTTAAAAAGGAAACTAATTAAATCATGGGTAATTAAAAGCACGTAAAAAATACTACCAAGATTCTGAATAAACATACTAGCAAAATAAGTCACAAGCAGAAACGAGTGTTATATGTTAGGTGACTAAAGGTACAAAAAAATGCGAAATAAGAAAAACATATTTCAAAGAAATACACTCAGAACTTAACAATTTTGTGCGCATTTGTACAGATGCGCCAAATTGCCCCCACAAGTTTCGCCGAGCGATCTTAATCCATCGCGCGGCCTATACGAGACATGCGCGACGGCCTGCCGGCGGCCGGCTGCTTCCTACACCGATTAGTCGGGCCGAGACCTTCGTGGAGGGTACCCGTGTTTGATGTCTTAGCACACTACGCTCCGCTTCTTAGCCATAAATAATTGTGTATTTGTACACTAAAAACAAGTACGTTTTAAAATTTACTTTAACGACCAACAAACGTAACAAAAAGAAATTATCGCGATTAAAAATCAAGAAATGAAATTATTGAACTTGACAAGATAAACATGTCAGCATAGTATGGATCGACATTTTTCCCATCATTGTAATTAAATTATATTACACCTAGCATTTTTGGTTGTAATTTGTATATTTACGTTAAGAGAATAGATTTGTATGAGTTCCAAATATACAAGTAAATACGTACAACCTATTAATGTTAGTGTTTCTCACTTTTCATCCTCTTAAAGTTCGTATTTATGCTGGGTGTAAGCTGCATAATAGTAAAATCTTCGTCTAAGACGAAGGCAATTAGGCTAAACATCCACCACACACGCTTGACACGCTATGGAATCTCTCAGAATACATTTGATATTCAATTTCGTTTCCTTAGTAGTTTGTAGGTATTTTAAGACCTAGGCATTAAGACCAACAGCCACGCACACTATTTGGCACAATAATTAAAGTTTAATGTTTTTTGATTCAAATAGTTGTAAGGGGTTTCGATCGCGAAGTTCGAATTCGACTTTACTGTACGGTTTAAGGTGGCGGATGACAGTTTAACAATTTTGACCCCGACTGACCGTCGGTTGTTTATTTCACCCCATTTCAACATTCCACGCCCGAACTGATTTCACCTGCGACCGTGGACTTAAAGGAAAAATGACGAAGTGTAAAAATGACCACTTGACGAATTTCGTTGTAATGTAATTTTGACTACATATATATGTATATTAAAGTATAAGAATTTCTGCAATTATTCAGTCCAAAATTATATTTGACAGAATTATATAGATGTCGAAGTATAAAATTGTCGGTGAAATAAGTATATAATTGTCAAGGAGTAAATACACCGAAGTATAAATAAACCCCCTAAATAAACAAACTCCCTAAACAAATAAACTCCCTAAATAGTTGTAATGTTTTGTTTTCATTTTTATATGTACTTTTTTGCATTGCGAGTTGTTTATTTTTAAATTTTATAGCGCATTGACTTTGCTGTAATGCTGTAAAATTGTTTTGATAGTAAATAAATAAATAAATAAATAAATAAATAATAAAATGTCTACTTAATACTCGAATATACATCTTTTTCAAATACTGTAATTTGTTGACATTTTTATACTGTGATAGTAGACATTTTTATACGTTGTCATTTTTTATTTTGGCTTAGGAACCCTACCCTAGGCGTGTCCGACACGCTCTTGCCCGGTTTTCCTTAAGTCCACAGTCGCCTAAATCGTTTAAATGAAATGATGAAAATTAACATAAAATAAAATAAGTTCTTAATTCAAATTTCTTTTTATGTCCGATATCACTACCAAAAATTCGTGTGCAGTAATTCTGCCTTCTTCCAGTTTTTTAAATTGATCCTTGTATCTCGCATTAAAAATTGTGCCCTTCTTCTTCCTGTTGTTTATTTCAGTTTTAGTATTAAACAAAAAAAACTGGTGTTTTCTAATACACTTGGGCATAATATACTTGGACTTTTTGGCGTTTAGCGTCCAGGTAAATTAGCTTTGTCCAAGTAAACCATACGTTTTGCTATTAATTAAGTTAATTGTGAAGCCCTCAGCCAAAGCCAACAAATATTAAAATTTGTACAATCTAGTACCATCGGAATTTTCGTTTTTTAAACATGATTTATTCAAGTCTAGGTAAAAGCTATGAGGGTACTCTTTAAACAGGCAATATTTATCCTTAATTCATAATAATTTATTAGTTTTCACTACTAAGTAAACTGCTCAGAAGCTTTGTAGCTCAGAAGTTTTGTTGTAAATATTTTTTTAATGTTTTTTATGCTAAGTTTGGATAAAGTTTTTTTTTTGAATCCGAGTAGAAAATAAAAAATACTGAAATGGCGGATCAGAAACATTTCAGCAGTGAAAAAAATAAAGGAAACAATTTATTATGTCGTTTTTCTTACTTTTATAACTATAATTGTTACATGTTTGTGACGGACGGAGGCCTGATGTTCAATAATTGAGTTTTTATTGTGTATGTTTTGATAAAAAAAAGTTTATAATTGCATGTTTTTGATTTTTTCAATAACAGAAAATCAAATAAAAAAACTTACAAAATACGGATGAAAAAAATTAAACTGAGTCTTACTTGGACACTTTTCTTAGCCTACCTGGCATTTGCATAATTTACCTAGACCAATTATTTTTTCAAGCTTAATAACTCATTTATTTGTTATTTGATCAGTGGCCAAAATAGATAATTAAAGAGCATTAAGAAGACACTACTTTATTTAATGGCTCAATTAATTTAAATGTGACAAAAAAGTGAGTCAAGTAAATTAGATAAATTTACTCGTCTTTTGAGAATGATGATTTGATTGAAGCTATAATACGAGGTAAATTTAAATACTTATAACACAACATCGCTTCATATTTTCAGTTTATATGACTTAAACGCTTTAAATAAAACAAAATTATTTAAAAACAAAAACCCACCTGCAAAAAAAATTAACTAAAAAGAGAAAAACTAGCACATTACAAGTACTTTATACTTAGGTAGCTTGAATATTATTAGGATTATTATTATTTTTATTATTAAAATTGATAAAGTTTGACATTATTTAATCGTATGGCAATAAATTAGGAGTGCACTCAGAGAACAGCTTTGAGGTTTCGCCAGGCAGCTACTGTCAGGTCAATACAAAAAGTTGCTTTCCACGAGAACTAAACCACAACCTGAAATTTGTCTAGTAAATTACTGATAACCTGAAAGATTACCTCTTATAAGCACGCATATTTCTAGAAACTCCTAAACTTACGCTCCTGTATGTACATATTTACATTGTACTGTTTTTCGTGGAAGGTCCACGAGTGTCAGAATAACTGTGTTGTGTTTGTATTTGCACAGATGATCTTTTAAACAAACTATTATTTCTGACGAGTTGCTTTTTAGACCAATAACTTTTTAACCGAATTGCGAATTTGTCCAGATGATTTTAAGACGATTAATAGAGTTCAGTTACTTCATGGGCCACCTGATAATTTGTCAAATTGATTCCTGACGAGTTGCTTCATAGACGAGTTGCTTTTTAGTCAAGTTGCAGTTTCGTCGAAATGATTTTAGGACGAGTTGATGCCAAGACCAGTTGCGTTTACGACCATCTGATACTAACCCGCGACAAAATAGACAAATATACGTGTTTCGTGCCTGATTGCATCAACTTTCACAGAAATATACGTGCAGAAGATACAGGAATATTATAAAACCCAAACCAGAAGTATCGCCTTTGAAATTCTTGTCTATATAAATAACACGTTAAGCGAAAACGTTGGACCCCTTTTTACGAATACTGCGCGCACTGGGGATCATTCTAAGCGATCACTAGTGTATCTTAATGTTCCTCATTTGTGTCGGTTTCAATATTTTTGTACAATAAAGCATTTAATTCATACACGGTGGGTTTGAAATTTCGATTCAGATTCCGTGAACAAATTAATCGTGTTTGAATAAAACGTCAAAGCGACATAAGAAAAGCTGTCAGGTAAAAATTCTAAGGGTCCGAAACCGTAGTATGACATTCAATGTTCTGAATTTCGGTGACCTTTTTAACAAAATTTGTACATTGAAATTATTTGGTTAATTTAATATATTTAAGTATCAAACCAGCTTTTGCTTATTTTTATTTTGTAACAAAAGTATGGCTGAAACTTGCGTTAAAATAAAAATATAAAAGCTGTCGTAGCTGTAACTAGGACTCCCAGCAGACCGACCACAGGTTAAGTAAAAAATATTACGAGCTCGTGTCTTCAATATGTCTTCGTCACAACGACTGAGGTCAAAATAAAGTTAAATGAAAAAATACCAATAACTTATTAATAAAATCATTAGAATAAAATCCGATGATTGGAAATTGTTAAGAAAACCTATTCCTCGAAATGGTTTTTGAATTAGCATAGGTTGTCGAAAACTGGTACATCCCCATTGTTATTGTTCAGGCAGCCGAATGCGGCGCAGTGTGCCTTCATTTTGTGGTTTGTCGTAATTCGCATTCCGCGGACAATGCGATGCGCGCGGCGCGTGAGTAAGCAACATTTGACGTGCGACCCGGCCGGCGCGCGACTTGGCTGGGCGCGGCGGCCCTGTGTATTTGGTCCTATGGAACGGAGTCGCAGCGTAATTGTAAAATCTTACCTAAACGTGGAGTTGGCCCCTCCTGCTAAGGGGTCGAAATAACATACCAAAATTCAGTTTTGCATTGCGTTTTGCCTTTTTAGGTTTTTTTAATTGTATGATTTTACTGACCTATGGTCTGGCTTTATAACAGTAAAAATTCTATGTGTCCGGGAGTGTATTAAAAATGTTGAAACTACTTTTTAACCGACTTTATTCGCACTAAACATCAGGGATACCACATACAGGTTTTTATAATTTGTAAGTAAGTAAGTAAGTAAACACTTTATTGTACAAAAAACAGGATAAAACACAAGCATTTGTTATTGTTTTTTCAAATTTTCATTATCACTCCTCCACTTTTTCCAGTGTTTTTTAAATTTGAAAAAAAAAAAACAATTTACTTACAGTCAAAATGTTAGAATTAGAAATAATGATGTTGTAACTTTCGTAACTTACTTGACACCGTCAACAATGTCTTGTAAATGACACTGCACATTCTTGTATTTGTTGTACTTAATGTCCAACTCCGAAGGATTTTTGTTATGATAATCCACTTCTTGTGCCATCTTTTGAAGTACCTTTTCAGTTGCTGAAAGAATGTTAATAATAATTGTTTTAACTCCTTTAATTCCATTTGCCACGTCTGATATACTGTTCAAAAGAGTATAGGGGCCACTGGTCATTACGTGGAAATTATATTAAACACAATATATGTTTCGAAATAACAATAATACAAGGCTTTCGATTCTATTTAGGCTAATAATCATCTAATTAAGTGGGTAGTCAATTATTTCTCAATATACTATTTAATAATGATCAGGGATCGGATAAGTTGTAGTCATTACTCGCAATAATATAGACATGACTCCAGTTATTAATTAATTAATTACTTCTTACTTGAATTTTTATCCAAGACAGTAATAAATAAATAATACAGAGACTTCTTATTGGGTCAGGCTTGTAAAGCTCACTTTCCCGAAATGTGCACTTTCTGCAAAATGTACACTCCCAAAAGGAACACTTGCTTGGGCAACTGAGGCAACTGAGGCACTTTCTCGAAAGGTGCACTATTTCCATCGGCACAAATTTCAGTGCTCCTTTAACATCAGTGGATTCCGAGCGGAGTTTTTCAGCTCATAAGTTTATTTTGGATGTGAAGAGGAATAAAGTTATCATGGAAAATTTTGAAAATTACGGTTTATTAATTTAATAAATCTACACAATTAAGAAGTCTCTGTATTATTTCTTTATTACTGTCTTGGATCCAAATTCAAATCTTTAGAGTCATGTCTATATTATTGCGATTAATGATCCACGTAATGATCAAAATATTTTGTAGGCCCCATTTTCTTTTAAGTAGTATATTTACGACCGACCAATAATATCCTCTAGGAATTATTAACCGGTGGTTAGGGCGCACCGGCCCTGAACGCTACTCTTACCTTATCGGCTACATCAGCGGGACTATAAGGAACTAGTAAGTACTTTTTTTTCTATTATTGTCCATTTTTTAATGTTGAAACTAGGAAAGTAGACAATGCACATTGCAATGGCTGTCGAGTTCAGGCCTGCTGAGCTGACTGTGAGTAGTTCTATCACTAGTCCCTAGGTACCCCAAGATGTCGCCCGCACCACAAACATTGTGATGTAGCAAAAGTTTCACAGTCAAAAATTAGTGTAAATTTCACGTCGCAACACATGCCGCTGGCGCTGCCAATTTGCCCATAGATAGTAATTGAGACGTTTTCTTGTGTCGGAATTTACAGTAGAGGCACTGCACGCTGAATGACTTTTTACCGTATAAGTGTCAGATTTCTTACCAACAACTGTCTTGGTACCGCCTCTCTCGCTCTGAATGTATGGGTGGTCATCAAAAATACTCTGAGGCCAGGTATTTCTCATTGATATCTTGATCTTGTGCTTTTTTCCCGAGATATGTGTCTGTAAATTGGAAAGAAATACATGCGTTAAAACACATTATAATGTGTTAATAATCACATTATACTTTTAACATGAAACTGGATTCAATCATAGTGAAATAAATGGATCACTCACGTATGTATATATGTCGTAAGCTATACTCGACTGGCATACGTGAGTGATCCGTTCATTTCACTATAATCACATCATATGTAAATACTCCCTCTAGTTTCCAGGTGAGATTCAATAAATGTCTAGTAAGATGGCTACCTATGTGAATTGCTTATGCCATATATATACTATCGAACGATCTATAAAGTCGATGTACCCACATATTTTCATAATTGTACCTATTCTGTTTATGCTTTTGAACAATGCTTTTATTTGCGACTGCCACATCAAGAATTGCTAATTAGGTATCGTCGTGGGTCGTCCCATTTGATTTTTTGCCAAGTACTCAATTCGCCTCATGCCCGTTTTCACCAAAGACTCCTAAAATTTAAGGGATCCCTTAGCTCTTTTAGGGGACACCTAAGATCAATTTCCGTTTCACCAACGCTTAAGTAACACCTAACTGCTTAGGGGGTCCCGTAAGTTTAGGGGGTCGAATATTGACCCCCTAGCGCTAAGTGACAGTTCGCGCAGTCGCAGATGCGTTTTAATTTTTATAGGTTACCGTGCATTTGTTATGAAATAATTAACTTGATTGATAATATTTATATAAAATGGAAGGCTATTTAAATGATTTTGTAGAGTTTGGAAGCTGTTGAATAAATAGATTGAATATTCACATCAAAGTTATTTAGATCAGACTGAAGATCAGATGATTTATCAAAGTATGATAGGTACTAAAGATTTTTCATAAGATATACCTACTCGTAGAATGTCGAAAGAAAACGTGCTTTTCATACTTGAAAAAATTTTACATTAGAGGTATTTGGAATATAAGAATAACCCAAATCAGAAGAAGAATAGTTCTGTATAAAGGAAGGCCTCATCGCAGTTGGACGAATGCCTAATACTAATTATCCATCATCAGTCTATTCTTGACCCTCAGAATATAAAACAAACCAGAAGCCGCGTTCAATTATAACAACACGCCGCGCACTGTGTCAATTTATTATTGATCTCGCTATCCGTTTACACTTAAAATAATAATCCTGTTCTGTTTTTTTATAAACCCAACGGCATTTCTGCATGTAGGAACCACATGAGAAGCGATTAATTAACATGCGCGCTCGCGGGTTCTGGTCTGTTCTGTATTATACGGGTTTCAAAGAAATCGAATAACACAATACTTTGAAAATATGTACAGTTCATGAATAAATTATCAGATAACTAATCTTTCGAGTTTCAGTCAATGAGTGCTCGCTAATAAACTACAATCATAGCACCGAAAGTTCGAAAAAAATTTGATAGTTATAAACTGTTCTGATTTTTCTGGATGGCAAAGATAATGCCATACAGCCTAGTCAACATTTAAAAATAAGAAATAAGACGTCAATTTAGTATTAATTACATATCGGTATAGTTTTTCTATGTTTTTATAATGTTTGTTTAATTTTTTACAGACGATTTAAGAAGTTATTTCTCTTAAAAAATATTATCGATACAAAACCGGTTTTAGAAATCACTATAGCTAAAACAAACCGTCACTTAGTTAAGTAACCCCTATTAAGGCGTTACCTAAGATGGTGAAAACGAAATTAGGTTAGGGAGAGATATAAGGGGCCACTTAGGATAGAGGTCCCCTGACTAGGTGATGACTTAAGTGTCGTTGGTGAAAACGGGCATCATTCTACTTTCGTCTTTCATTCTTCACTTTCGCTGTTAGTCATTGTCGTCCTTGGTCATATTGGTTGTTTGTCTTGTACTTATTCAAGTTCATTCGATGTTCGTCACTTCTTTTGACATGTTCGGTGTTAGTCTCTTTATTTTTTAGTCTCATTCGTAACCCGTCACTTTATTTTCGACACGTTCGTTGTTGGTCTCATTAGCAAGAAGTCACTTTCGTTGTTAGGTCCATTCATAATTCTTGTTCGGTTTTCGTCTCAATGCCCGCTTTAGTTATACGTTACTGGCCACTCAACGACAATAATGCTTAAGGGCAAATAGTGAATGTGTCCAATAAAGAATCAGATCAACTTTTAAAGAGGCCAAATAAGAAAAATACGAACTTAGAATAAGACAAAAGACGATAGCATGAGTAACGAATGAGACTAAAAAGAGATAGACTAACACCAGACATGGCTAAAAAAGATGAAGACTAATAGCGGAATGACTCGGAATAAGAAAAAGACAAACAACAAATATGACCAAAGACGACAAAGAGTAGCAGCGAAAGTGACGAATGAAGAATGGATGACGAAACCAGAATGAGACTTATTAAGTACTTGACAAAAAACTAATGGGATGACCCAAGACGATACCGCTAATTAGTGCTTGGGGTTCACCAAGCCCATATCCGCAATCATCCAGTCGAAAACATTTGACCGAAAATCCCCGTATCGCTGTCACAAACTTGAAACCAGACCTTTTATGAACGTGAAGGGCCAAATTTCGGGATTTCCTGGGAGCAAGCTTGAGGCCTTGTTGTAAGAGGAAGGCGAGCACTACAGCTGCCATGCTCAGAACTACCAACTACCGATCCAGAACCTTCCACCGAGACTCGCGACGTTCCAGATTTATCTCCCGTACAATTTCATCCGTCGGCGGCGAGTTCATCGTGCAGGGAAGTCTACGAGCACATAACCCTATAGAGACGTAATATAAGGCGACCTGACCCTGTTAAGTGGTCAGTGATTTGTCTTTGATATATAATCCCAACACATTTGATTTCCGTCAGTTTCGACCATAAACTAGAACCGAAGACGGTTTGACATTTAAAATGTAAATTATTTTACCAAAACATTTTCAAAATTTTTATTAATGCCACGCGGGTCAAGTTAAACTGGACAGGTCCGTCACGTGTCCAGTGTCCACTCCCCGTCCTTTTTGCAGTAAGAGCAAAAAGGACGGGGAGTGGACACGTGACGAACCTGTCCAGTTTAACTTGACCCACGTTGCATCATCCAAATTTTTGAAAATATTTTGGTAAAATAAAGAAATGGACTTACCGATGAAAAGTAATATTGTTTGTTGTTACGCTACATGTTTTGCTGTTGCACCATTTAACGGCACAACAGGACATGATGATGTAAATTGACGGTGAATTATATTTGAAATGTCAAATCGTCTTCGGTTCTAGTTTTTGGTCGAACCTGACGAAAAGCAAATGTGTTGCGAAATATATCATTGACTAGTCACTGACAACTTGACAGGGTCGGGTCGCCTTATATTACGTCTCTATAGGGTTATGTGCCCGTAACTCTAGCATAATCGACGGCCAAAAAATACGTCTCAAACGCGTTACGTTATAAAGTGTCAAATAGTATAAATATTGTTTGTTGTCGATACATGCCACTAGTGGCGCAGCCAATTTGCACACATTAATTCAGACGCGATCGAGACGTTTTTTAGGCCATTGATTACACTTAACGCCCAGTAAAATGATTTTAAGGGTTATCTTTTAATTACTTAAGTTCATTGCTTTGATTTTAATGACGTCTGATTTATTAAAATCTCATGGCATTATTGCAGTTTTCGTCATGAAATTGCTGGTTTCGTTTTTGTTTTAAAGTAACATTAAATAAATTAAACATTTATAATCTTCCTTTTTTTCTTGTTTGTCTGTTCATAAACAAATTATTACTTAATTAAACATGTTTTTGAATTAGTTAAAACATCAATATCCTATATTTAATTTAATTAGCTGTAAAAAGATTAATTTTTGACACAAAACACTCATTGTGTCTAACAAAATGAGATTTTAAATATGGGTGGCGTAAGTGGGAGAATGACATTTATCTATCGATTAATTATTGAATTGCAAAGTTAATCTATACATATAAAACAGTACCGTGACTAACTGACAACGCACAGCATAAACCACTAAACCCAGAGACTTGAAATTTGGCAAACATATACCTTGGGTTATCCCAGAGGTGCACTAGGAAGGGATTTTTCAAAGTTCCCACGGGATAGGGAACTAGCTCATTTTAAATATTTCACGGAGCAAAGCCGCGAGGCATAAGGTAGTTTAAAATAAAGTGAGTGCAAGTGTCTTTATTTAGAAAACACAAATTGTAAAAAAATTGAATTTGATCTATGAATAAAATTGCATTTGTCTACTTTGCATGTCTACTTGGCGTTCAACATGTTGACCAGCGATAGTTTTTTTATTTGTTGCAATTATGCTGTAGTTTTTGTTTTTAATTACAGTAAACAAATCAAGTATGCTTTTAGACTAAATGGAACATTAATATCCCGAGAAGTTTTTTTCACAGCCCGATAAAGTTTAGTTTTTTTTTGACAAAAAGCAGTCATGGTGACCTACAAAAACGAAAATAAAAAAATGTGTAGCTAGTAGGAGGCTGATGAAAAGGAGACCCTGACTTGGTGATGGTGACAATAGGAACATCACCAAGTCAGGAACTGGTGATAGCCCAGGGAAATCGTGGGCAACCCTCAAATTTTATAGGCACACCGTATACGTGCCTACAAATTAGTTCGAAACATGTCGGCCTATAGGTACTCGATTGACATACCTGAGTGATCAGTTTATTTCAATATGCACTATTATGTGTTGTAATGACCTCATTAAGAAACAAAAGATCTTCGACAAGAAGTATCGAATCCATATAGGAGAAAGAGCTGGATGATACAGATGGACCAAGAAGGAAGACGACCCAACTCGCGGGAGCGGGTGTAATAATACCCAAACTGAGAGCACGGGAGTCAACACCACTAGGTAGATACGCCAGCGTCTTCCAGGCAGCGATATATGCGGTGACAAATGCAAAAAAATTACAAAAAAGCCAGAAGGAAGGCCGGGACGTGGGATCTGTGCTGATATACTCGGACAGCTAAGCAGTATTAAAAGCGCTGAACAAACCAACAATTAGTTCCTCACTGGAGAGGGAATGCAGAGAGGCGGTAAATGGACTGAGCGAGCTCACTAAGGTCACGGTGGCCTGGGTACCCGGACATCAGGGAGTAATGGCTAACGAGAAGGCAAACGAACTTGCCAGGGAGGGAGATGGAATGGAATTCATAGGCCCAGAACCGGTACTTCCAATCTCAGCAGACGTCACTAAAGGAGTCATCAGACAGACTCAAGGAGCAGGAAGCGATCGCAGAATGGAGACAGGATGTGGGCTGTCGCCAATCAAAGACGATGATGGGTAGTATCAACCACAGAAGAACCAGGTATCTACTAAACCTAGGTAAGAGTAGCTTACCTAAGACTTATGACAGGTATAATCACCGCCATAACGCATTTAATCAGACACCTACTTAAGTGTCATAGGAATCAAAAGCGACTCCTCCAGCCCACAATGTGGGTAGGAGGAAACGATCAAGCATGTTCTAGACGAGTGCTTCATGTATGCGGCTGCGCGTCGTGAGGCATTCAGGAGAGATGTGGTGAGAGAAGATATTATGAACTATAGGATGTCAATCTAAAAGATGACCTTATGTTCAGCAGAACGAGAAGACTCAAAGAGAGATGCTGCGTGGAAGCGCCTCTGGGACAGTAACCGTCGGCTCCAGACCACGGGGAACTGGGCTGAATGAAAGCTCAAGTCGATCGATAGCCCGCCCGATCCAACCGGGCGTCCCCACACATCATATTCATCATCATGTGTTTCATATATTTTCCAAAGCTATTCAATTATTTGAGTCTCATCATCTCTATTGATGAGCTGATGATGGAAGGTACAACTCCTTAACGGTTACGAGTTGGAGAATAATTCTCAAAATATTGAATAAACATAAATAAATAAAAAAATTGAACTTTAACGATTAACGAAACTAACTTCTTTTGGCTTAACTATGCCCACCTATGCTTTAGAGGATTGTTTTTGTTTTTAGGGTTCCGTACCTCAAAAGGAAAAACCGGAACCCTTATAGGAACACCTTGTTGTCCGTCTGTCTGTCTGCCTGTCAAGACCCTTTTTTTTTTGGAACGCGTAGAGGTAGCATGCTGAGATTAATATCAAATACTCAAGCCTGCGGTCCCTTGAAGCGGTTAAAAAATCAACCTTCCAAGTGAACGCAATCAAAAGATACAGTCATTAAAAAGGTGGTTTCCATACAAATCGCCGTACTGTAGAAAACCTAAAGGGTACTTCCAGTTCTCCTAGAAACTTGAAATTTGGTATGAAGGTAGCTCTTATAGCACAACCGCTCCAAAAAGTCTCAAAATCTTAAATTTTTATGTCTGTCTGTAGATTTCGCAGACCAATATAAGTTGTCCCCACACTGCGTACATTTTGCTTAGGAGCAGGGCTCTGCTAACACTGGACTTCTTAAAACACTGGGGAAAAGCGTTAAAATCTTTCTACGGAAACCTCGTGCGCGAGTCCGACTTGCACTTGGCCGGTTTTTGAAGGCGGTTTTACTTTATTTGTTATTTTTTGTAGGTTAATCAATTAATTGCGGTATTAATTATAAACAGAGAGCGTACTTTTGGTGCGATGAAAGGTGTATGTCGTCAAGTTACATACAGAGTGTTTTATTTAGATTATACATATTATACATATCATTGATAACTTGACATTGACACTTGAGTTGAGACCAGTAACGGCAGTACAACCACATTTTTTATAACTGGTGGGAGATTCGAAAGTTACATTGTCATGAATGCAAGTGTGAAATGTAAACAAATGGCCATAGTAAATTCATCATTTAGAGACAATATCAGTAAGGTGGTTTGTTTACATAGTTAGCAAGAGAATGACACTATAGGCAGCTACCTCATTGAGCTCGACTCTTAGACAAAATAGAATAACTCTCGTACCACCGCTACTCGCCACTAGATGGCGCTATCAATCACTTTGCTATGTTTTATAGATAATGGTGCGGAACCCTTCGTGCGCGAGTACGACTCGCACTTGGCCGGTTTTTATTGAAAGGGGATGCTATTTATTACTTTCATGATGGTCCTATTGAAAATTAGTCCAGTGTGGATGATAGAAACTATGACAACGTGGAGGTTGCTGGTACCTGCAGGATGCTTTCTCCGCTGCAGACAGCGGCGCAGGGGTAGCAGAGGTAGATCCACTTGCCCGACACGTCGCGCCCGCGCCGCTCCACCATGGGCCGCTGGCTGCCATCCTCGACGGTGATGCACAGACTGTTCAGGTGCTCCTGGAACTCTTGCTCCGCCTGCAAACACCCACACCTGTCACACCTACTCTCTGATGCATTTGCTCAATTTATAAATCCCTTACAATATTGACCACTAAAAGTAGTGTACTCTTTACATAACAAGGGGGGAAATAACACAAATAAAACAGTTCCACAATCATTCATTACTTTATTTATTTAAGTCTATTCTTGTTTTCTATTAAATACCATACTCACCAAACCACTGCGACACAAACGCTATAAAATGTTCACGCACACTGGAATAATGTGCCGACTGTGCAAAACCAACTACTTTTTTTTTATTCATTTGTGATTTATTTTCAGTATAGTAGTAGCCTTACCCTTAAGTATTTGAACCTGATAAATAAAGTTCAACAGGAAAGTAGCTTAATAAATCATCATGATTTGTCTACTTAGGCAGTCGTCCCACCACCGACGAGTCGCTTCCTAATCCGTGATGGAACAACTGCCCTAAGGACACATACTTTAACATACTTTATGTAATCCACTCGCACTCGGTTTTAATCAAAGATTTTCGCACACATATCGAGGTGACACCCACAGTTACCAGTTCGGAAACTGAAATAGTTTAGTATTCTTCGGTTGAAACTCCATAAGTCCATATTGTAACGCAAAGTAATCGACATCGTAATGTAATCACCTCGCATTACTTTTGAGTAGGAGGTAGTGTGTAAGGTTGACAACATTTCACATTTCTAAGACTATAACTTGATTCGTTTTCTGTATCTGTTTGGAAAGAGGAACTCAACAATAAAAAAGTGAGGCATATTTTATTGAACATACGGGAGGAAAGGTATGCAGGATACCCTTGGGAGTAAACAAATTAAAAAAAAGGCCAAATGGGATTCGGTCTCGCGCACCGAGGGTTTCGTACAAAGATTTTCCCGCTTTTTCCCAGTGTTTAAGATGTCCAGTGTTAGCAGAGCCCCGCTCCAAAGGAAAAGGTACGCAGTGTGGTGTCATTTTAAATTGGTCTGTGATATATACAGACAGACATAAAAAAAACAAGATATTGAGAATTTTCCGAGTGGTTGTGCTATAAAAGCTACCTTCATACCAAATTTCAAGTTTCTAGGACAACTGGACGTACCCTTTCGGTTTTCACAGTACGGCAATTTGTGTGGAAACAACTTTTTTCTACACACATATCATAAGTCCTCTATAATGAGTTCAGAAGCTGTAGAAAATGACCAGTATTTCAATACGCCTTCGCCTGCTCGCCGACAGCGCGAGCCCCAGCACCACCTACCATCACCAGCAGTAAAGTAATAGTCATTACGACATCGAATTCGATATCGTAATGACTTTTGGATATCGAATTCAATGTTTCAAATTTGAAAACCAACGTAATTTACAATCATAGTGAAATAAAACGGATCACTCACGTATATAAGTCGAGTTCAGTCCGACATGTATAAATAATAATGTGATATTTATTTATTTTTACAATAAAAAAAACAGTTTACGAAACGTCAGCTCGTTATGTTTGTCTATGATTAAAAAAAACAGTCAAATTCGTGACAGGTATGGGTATGATATATGCCTTCGGTTTCTGAACCCATCTTAGACTACTTATAATATGTGTGTATATAAAGTAATGTATGCAACTCCACATAATTAGGCCTTAAAACACTCGTGTGATCCTATTATGAAACTCAGCTTCGCCTCGTTTCATAAAAACACACTCGTGTTTTAAGGACCCTCATTATGTAGCAGTTGCATAAACTACTACAAACACATTCATAAACCTCTTTTAACTAAAATGCCGTTAAAGTTCCTTTATCCTTTTTTGTCACATTGACATTTCCATTAGTAGGAAGAAGACAAACCTATTTTAACTAATGGAGGGCTTGAGTGACGTTTATGAACAATGGCATATATCTTTGGATTGCGTTGACTTAGAAGTTTAATTTTTTCACAGCTTCAAGGGACTACAGGTTTGAGTATTGATATTAATTTCAGCGTGCTACCTCCACGCGTTCCAGAGAAAAAGGGTCTTGACAGACGGACGACAAAGTGATCCTATAAGGGTTTAATTTTTCCTTTTGAGATGCGGAGCCCTAAAAAGCGTTGGGTGGTAAGGGAACACATTCACTTGACACCTATTCAGCCTCTACAAAATATGGAACAAATTTTATGTTTTTTATGGTTACGTACCTCAAAAGAAAAAAACGGAACACTTAGAGGATCACTTTATTGTCCGTCTGTCTGTCTGTCTGTCAAGACCCTTTTTCTCTGGAACGCGTGGAGGTAGCATGCTAAAATTACCTAGTATCAAATAGGCACTCAAGCTTGCAGTCCCTTGAAGCTGTGAAAAAATCAAACTTTTAAGTCAACGCAATCAAAAGATACAGTCACTGAAAAGGTTTTTTCCATACAAATTGCCGTACCCTGAAAACCTAAAGGGTACTTCCAGTTGTCTTAGAAACTTGAAATTTGGTATGAATGTAGCTCTTATAGCACAACCACTCTCAAACGTCTCAATTTTTTTTAATTTTATGTCTGTCTGTAGATTTCGCAGACCAATATAAGTTGACCCGACACTGCGTACATTTTGCTTAGGAGCAGGGCTCTGGTAACACGGTACTTCTTAAAACACTAGGGAAAGGAGTTAAAATCTTTCTATGGAACCGTCGTGCGCGAGTCCGACTCGCACTTGTCCGTTTTTTTTATAGTCGGGATGGAAAGAAGAGTGTTGAACTGGAAAAACCGCCAATTTCAAACTCTAATTATTGGCAACCTCGCTATGCTCGGGTGCCAAAATATCTCATTAGAAATTGGTAATTTTCCTCCCTCGTTGAACAATCCCAACTAATATTATAAATGCGAAAGTAACTCTGTCTATCTGTTTCTCTGTATGTCTGTTTGTTACCTCTTCACAGGAAAACCGCTGCACCAATCTAGATGAAATTTGGTAAGAAGATAGTTTGAATATTGAGGATTAACATATTTAATTTATTTATTTAGAGTTGATTGAATTGCATTTTACTAACTGAATTTTATTTATTGTGATATTATTTGCATAATTTATAATTTGCATGCATTCAATTCTATTTAATTTTCAGATGATTTAATTGTAAACATATGGAATTTATTCTGGAATAAATTAATTTCATTTCATAGGCTACTTTTTATTTGGAAAAATTGTATAGTTCCCGCGGGACAGCGATAACCGAAATCTACGCGGATGAAGTCGCGGGCAACAGCTAGTCTACTATAAATTTTCACTAGGATTCATAATTAATTTATTAAGAATTACTTGTTCTAAAAATACTTAGCTCCAGTTCTACGTTAGGATAGATCCATTGCCTTTGTCTTGTCTCGATAATAAATAAGTTTGCTGTTAAAAATAAACATTTTTAAAACAAGCTTTTTTGCCGACTGTACTTTTTGTTTTCTGTATTTGTATTGTCATCGGACATACATATCCATAAAAGTTTGAAGTCGGTGCCAAGAGTTCCCTTCTGCGGAGACGATTCCAGCTGGGCCACCAGAAATGAAGTTCTGGTTATGGGAACGATTATTGTATTGTCATCAAACTTCATTTCCATCACTTCATTCACTTATTGTCATCAACCCTACCACTGGAAGTCAGTCAAATCGAACTCACTAAAATTGGCCCGCACATTACATCTATATTTATAAAATTCTAAACTGACTCACTGTTGATATATTAACGCACAGCCGAAACCACTGGACCTAGAGACTTGAAATTTTGCACATAGATACCTTATACAATGTAGGCACCCACTAAGGAAGGATTTTTGTAAATTCAAATGGGAACGGGAGAAAACGGGATTTATATATTCGATTCCGAGTGACCCTATCTCAGTAACCATAATAGCTAGACTCTTTAAATTTGGCATAGAAATAGGTGATTATAATAGTAAGTAAAGTAAAGTTTTAAGGATTTTCGAAAATTCTCACGGGAACGGGAAAAAACGGGATTTATATATTCAGTTCAACGAAATCCTATGAACTATAATTACGAGACTCTTCAAATTTGGCATAGAAGTAGGTGATTATAATAGTAAAAAAGTTTTAAGGATTTTCGGAAATTCCCACGGGAACGGGAAAAAACGGGATTAATATATTCAGTTCAACGAAATCCTATGAACTATAATTACTAGACTCTTCAAATTTGGGATAGAAGTAGGTGATTATAATAGTAAAAAAAACAGTTTCAAGGATTTTCAGAAATTCTCACGGGAACGTGAAAAAACGGGATTTATATATTCGATTCCGAGTGACCGATGACCCTATCTCAGTAACTATAATAACTAGACTCTTCAAATTTTACCGACAAGTAGAGTATTACATTACTAAAACAACAATTTCAGGATTTTTGGAAATTCCCACGGGATAAGGAAAAAACGGGATTTATGTATTCAGTTCAGCGAAATCCTATGAATCATAATTACTACTCTTCAAATTTAGCATAGAAGTAGGTGATTATAATAGTAAAAATCAGTTTCAAGGATTTTCTAAAATTCCCACGGGAACGGGAGAAAACGGGATTTTTCATTTTACTGGTCGTAGAAAGCTGAAATTCGGCGTGTAGGTTGCTTGGGGAGTGTAGAGGAGCATTAAGAGAGGACTTTCCAAAGTTCCCACGGGAACGGGCAAAAACGAGATTTTTCGTTTTACTGGTCGTAGAAAGCTGAAATTTGGAATGTAGGTTGCTTGAGGAGTGTAGAGAAGGCATAAGAGGTAATTTCCCAAAATTCCCACAGGAACGGGAAAAAACTGATTCGTTTTACTGGTTGTAGAAAGCTAAAATTCGGCATGCAGGTTGCTTGGGGAGTGTAGAAAAGCATTGAGAGGGCTCTTTCCAAAATTCCCACGGGAACGGGAAATCGGAATTTTTCGTTTTACGGATCGTAGACCGTCACAACGAGCTTTATATAGTTAGCTTGCTTGCATGCTGTAGTGTAGGTAGTTTACGGGCAGTCTCGAATAAACGGCGATGCGAGTAAACGTGTGTTTTATTATCACAGTGGCTAACGAGGCTGGTGTTTACGCGTGCATATTAGTCAATTTGTGGTTGTGGTCTGCGAGACGGCAGTAATACCTACACGGAGACTATTTTGAATTTAATCAGCTCGAGTGAGAATTAACAGTTTACGCGTGCATATTAGTCAATTTGTGGTTGTGGTCTGCGAGACGGCAGTAATACCTACACGGAGACTATTTTGAATTTAATCAGCTCGAGTGAGAATTAACAATGTCGGTGGGAAAAGTGTGCGAGTTCGACCTCAGTAGTGGAGCGTGGAGTTCATACGTGGACAGATTAGAAATGTACTTTTTGGTCAACGGAGTGACAGAAGAATTAAAATTGCCAACTTTAATAGCGGTGATAGGCGATGAGACCTAAGAGTTGCTAGCAAATCTTTCGAGCCCGGCGAAACCATCGGAGTTAAATTACGAAGCGGCGGTAGACCTCTTACGTAATCCTTTGCAACCGACACCGTCCGTCCTTGCCGAGAGATATCGTTTTAAGCAACGGCGGCAAGCTGAGAACGAGAACATCGCTAGTTATGTAGCCGAACTAAAACGGCTTTCTAGGAATTGTAAATTTAGCGCCACCCTAAACGAAAATCTTCGTGACCAATTTGTCTGCGGGTTACGAATAAGACAGCGGTTATTTGCTGAAGACGACACGCTGACGTATTCAAAAGCCGTGAAACTAGCATGTTCTCTAGAGGCGGCGGAGCGGGACGCAGCCGCGGTGGAGGCGGGGAGGTCGGAGGGCACCGGGGGCAACAGCGCGGGAGCCGGAGCGGCGACAGCGGTGCATGCGCTGACCACAGGAGATGCTGGCCAGCGCGCGGCGCGCGGTCGGCGGAGCGGCGGCGGCAGCGGCGGTGGCTGGCGCGGCCGAGGTCCAGCTGGAGCAACGCGCGGGCGTACGGGCCCATGGCGCGGAGCAGCGCGAGGCGGGAACCTTTATTCAGCGAGCAGTAGCAGAGCACCACGGGGACACTGCGGAGGCTGCGGGGCAACGAATCACGACTACTCCAGTTGTCGATTCAAGGAATACGTATGCAGTTTGTGCCGACGTACGGGCCATTTACGACGCGTGTGCCCGGGGAACGGCCAGGAGAGGCTGCATTATAGTGAAGCGGTGGGGACGGGGGAATTCGATGACAGCGCGGAGACCGCGGAGGAAGATTTTCATCATTTGTGTTTAAATGATTACCAGCCGGTGAGTTTACCGATTACTATTGACAGCCAAATTATAGAGATGGAAGTAGATACGGGCACAGCGGTATCTTGTATAAATAGGAAAATGTACGATATTTCAAACATAGTCCAATTGAAACGAGCGATATCGTTCTGAAGTTTTATGACGGCTCTAATATCAAGCCTTTAGGTATTATTAAACCTGTTGTCAGCTACGAAGGGCGAACCGAACGCTTGGAACTGTTTGTTATTGACCGAGGTACTACTGCACTGCTAGGTATGCAGTGGTTAACAGAATTGGGAATTAAAATTCCTAGATTTAGTGAATGTCATAACTTAACAAATGAACGCTTACAAATGTCTAAAGACATAAATAACTTGTTCCATAGATATAAACAATTGTTCAGCAGCGGGCTCGGGCGGTACACGGGCGGGGCGGCCACGCTGCGGGTGAGGGAGGGCGCGGTGCCGGTGTACCATCGCGCGCGCCCGGTGCCCTACGCCCTGCGCGAGCGCATCGACGCGGAGCTGGACGCCATGCTGCGCGACGGCATCGTCGAGCCCGTCGACTGCTCGGACTGGGCCTCGCCGCTGGTGCCGGTAAATAAAGCGGACGGTTCACTGAGAATTTGTGCTGATTTTAAAGCGACAGTCAATCCAGTATTACTAATTGATCGATATCCTTTGCCAAAAATAGATGACCTCATGGTGAGCCTGAGCGGAGCATGCTATTTTTCGAAAATAGACTTATCCCAAGCTTATAATCAGATAGAACTCGATGAGACCAGAAAATATACGGTTATAAATACTCATCGCGGGTTATACAGGTATAACAGGCTGGTCTACGGACTAGCATCAAGCCCGGGTATTTTCCAGCGCATAATGTGTAATCTACTCAAGGACATCCCAAATGTAGAAATTTTCTTAGATGACGTCATCATTGGGGGGAAGACGAAACAGGAACATTTAACGGCTTTAGAAGCTGTTTTTGATAGATTACATCGGTCTAGGTTAAAGCTTAAAAGTAGTAAATGCGTATTTTTGGTCGATGAGGTGCGTTACTTAGGCTATATTATTAGTAAACACGGTATAAAAACCGACCCGTCTAAAGTGGAAGCTATAGTAAATGTACCACGGCCAACCAACGTTACAGAGTTACGTTCATTTTTAGGCATAATAAACTTCTATGGAAAATTCATAAAAAATATGAGTAGTAAGTTAATGCCTTTATATGAATTACTCAAAAAGGAAAAATGCTGGTATTGGTCATCGGAATGCGAAAAGGCCTTTATTCAAATAAAGGAGGTTTTATCTAGCGCGGAGATATTAGCGCATTACGACCATAAAAAACCGTTGGTAGTAACTTGCGACGCGAGCGCGCGCGGGGTCGTGGGGGGTGCTCTCGCAGCCGGGCGAGGACGGCCGCGGCGAGCGCCCGATCGCTTATGTCTCTCGGACTCTGAATGAAGCGGAGAAAAACTACTCCCAAATACACCGGGAAGCTCTCGAGATTATTTTTTGCATAAACAAGTTTCACCAATACTTGTATGGTCGGCATTTTACGCTACGTACCGATATCAAACCGTTGGTATCGATATTCGGACCGAATACAGGAATACCAACAATGATAGCGAGTCGCATGCAGAGGTGGGCGATTATTCTGTCTGCCTACTCGTTTACTATCGAGTACGTGCGCACCGAGGAGAACGGGGCAGACGGGTTGTCGCGCCTACCGGTCGGCAACAGCACACAACCCAGGTTGACGGCCCCAGAACAAACGTACTTGCACTTTGTCCAACAAGCATTATTACTAAATTATAATGAAATTAAACGGGAGACGTCACGCGATCCATTATTGTCGAAAGTTCTAAGTTATATTCGAGACGGCTGGCCGATTGAATGTGAAACGGCAAATCTAAAGCCTTACATCAATAGGAAAGACGAATTATACGAGGAGTTGGGTTGTGTGATGTGGGGCCTAGACTGGTGGTCCCGGAAAGGTGTAAAAGCAAAATATTGGGTATGATTCACGAGCCGCACATGGGAATAGCGAAGTCAAAGGCTCTTGCTCGGAGTTATGTGTGGTGGGCCGGCGTCGACGAGGCGGTGGAGCAAGTATGTCGCGAGTGCGCGGTCTGCGCGGCGCAGGCGGACGCGCCGCCGCGGCATGCTCCTCGCATGTGGCCGTGGCCCGGTCGGCCTTGGGTACGACTCCACTTGGACTTTTTAGGTCCCTTCGCTGGCAGAACATACCTCGTAGTGGTGGACGCCATGTCTAAGTGGATTGAAGTCTTCAACGTAGCTAGCACTTCGGCTAATATCTTAATCCGCTTAAGCGAATTATTCAGTAGATGGGGGCTGCCAAGACAGATAGTGAGCGACAATGGGCCGCCCTTTGCTTCAAAGGAATTCGAAGTATTCACAAAGTATAACGGTATAGACCATGTATTTACCGCACCGTACCACCCTGCTTCCAATGGATTGGCAGAAAATGCTGTGCGTACTCTGAAGCGTGTCATTAAAAAGGCACTGCAAGAGAAAGAAAACGTAGACCGGGCATTGTGGGCGTTCTTGATTAATTATAGGAACGTTGAGCACTCAACCACTGGGGAGAGCCCGGCTGTGCTCCTGCTGGGACGGCGTACACGGACTCGTTTAGATATTATTAAGCCAGACAGGGAATTTCAGGTGCGTCGAGCACAGCAGCGCCAGCAGAAGGCCGCAGTAGGCGTGAGCAGGAATGTAGATAGGGATGAACAAGTCTGGTACAGGCAATATTTAAAAGGGGAAAAATGGGTTCCGGGAAGGATAGTCGATATGCTAGGACCGAGTAATTTTAAAGTGTTAGGTAAAGACGGGGAAATTGTACATAGGCATATCGATCAATTACGTAATCGACCAAGCAGGCTATCACTCGCTGCTTCTAGCACTTGTGGTTCGGCAGTAGAGCAACCAAGCGCAGATTCTCAGACGAGTAGTCTGGTAGTTACCGGCGACCCACCGGCGGTGGCCCCGCCGGAGCGGACGCCGGGCGCGGCGCTGACGCCGCGCGGCACAGCGGACCCGGCCGCGCAGCAGAGGGACGCTCCGGCTTCTCCAGAGCGGGAGGCCGCCTCGCCCAATAGTCCGTCCCGAGCTCACCCCCGTCCTATTAGGCAGTGCAGGCTCACTAAGCCCAATTATAGATTATAAGTTCATAAGTGTCATAATTTAGATAAGTGAACAAATTCTTATTGTTACCAACTAAGTACTTACTAGTTAAGGGAGTCGAGTAAATTAGTTGCCTAGCTGATAGTTGTCACGGATGCCGACGGCATTTTAGCCATGTTTAATTAGTAGTAGTTTAAGGCTTGCATTGCTCAGATTCATCTAATTATGTACATATTAATAACTTAGTGTAGAAGAGTGTAGTGTAGGTAGTTTACGGGCAGTCTCGAATAAACGGCGATGCGAGTAGACGTGTGTTTTATTATCACACATGCTTGCTTGCTTGAAATATATGTCTTGGTTCTTTGACACTCATGGTACACGCGAGCGAAGCCGCGGGCAAAAGCTAGTACTGTATAATAATAATATCTATGGAAGCGTAACTAAGCCCAAAAATGGCTCCACCAATTAAACAGGTTCTGCGGTAGGCGGGCAAAAATATATGAACAACCATACTCGTACATGTTATACCAAACACCCTGTATACATTTAACCCTTTTCCAGGCTGCACCAGTCCAAGCGGCTTAGCAAAAAACTACATGTACAACGTGTCGCAAAATAACCCGCAAAAAATATAACCCTAACTATCCTAACTAATATTATAAATGCGAAAGTAGCTCTGTCTCTCTGTCTGTCTGTTTGTTACCTCTTCACGCTGAAACGGCTGAAAAGATTTTGATAATATTTTGCACACGGGTAGTTTATTACCTGGATTAACATATAGACTACTTTTTTTATTCCGGGAAAATACTAGATTCCTGCGGGATTATCAACTAACTGCAGGACAGACCCATTTTCATATGAATACAGATGTTTTAAGAGGTATAAGGGCATACAATTCCAAGTCCTCAAGTGGCTCCTAAGAGACAGACAAGTAACCGATAACAACTGCAGACTAGCTAGCTTGCATGCTTGAAAATTCGGACTAATGATGCTTTCGGAATTACAACTTTACCGAGTTTTGGGGTGTTCTCCATCAGGAAGATTGCTTATTTAGACTTTGCTATCGGAAAGTGTGCCCAGATATAAAGATTAAACATATAAAAATGCAAGCTCAATACAAGACAAGTGCATATAGTCATGTCCATGGACTCATCGTCATTACCGTGGCTAGAAAAAAATCTACTGTAATCTATGGTAATGAGCACCTTGGTTATGACAAAATCGCGATATTTCCTCTTTAGCGTTTACCTTGTTAGATATTTCAAAATTGTCTATTGATTACGCTATAAGATGAAATAAGGATAATATAAACAATTCGTGTACTTACCGAGAAATGAGACCCACGGGAATGACAATACTATCGTGACAAAAGCCACGGTACGACTTTGTAAAAATGAAATAAATGTTTAATATTACACTGGCACGAAATGTGTTCACTCTGGCTTCTCAATGGTGACCAGAGGCACGCGTGGGGAGTGGCGGGGTTTGTGTAGAGCTATTTAGTGCAGACTTATATGTCGCGTCACGTTGTGACATGGTGATGATGAGTTTAATAGGAACCAAGACATACGATGCTGCTGTTCAGTTTTTTACCACGCATTTCAATTTGTGCAGTAAATAACGTGTGTCATCACTATTAAATGTTTTAGGTAAACAGTAGTTTCAGCCGTAAGCGTTAGTTAAATGAAACATTTTGCAGAAGTTTTACCGAAAATTGGAAAGCGGACACCCCTTGGTAATGACATTTTGACCCTTTTGAAAGCAAAAACTTTTACGTTACTTCTTATATATGAAATCAAAAAAAGTTGTTGTTAGATATCATTCTTTATTACAAGTTACTTATAGACAGGGTAAAAATCTAACTTCATTTAGATGGTTATATTGTCGCGGACAGCTGATTTACACCAAATGAAATAATTACCCTATGTTCCAAACACTTTTCGGCAGAAATTTAGATTTTTAAGAGATGTTGCTGTGCCCGTACAGGGAAACGTTGAAGCGTTACTTAATTTATTATACCTATTATTATTATTTTTAAGATGTCATACACAACCCCCAAGCAATGGTTTGAATTTGTCCGAGTATTTGTATGAGGTTCAAATAAACATTACTTGTTTCTTTTTATTTTATGATAATAAAGTACTTACCTAAAACTTCTGTAGCCAGTTACTTCCCGAAATCTGGTAGGTAAGTATATTTCAGAAATACTCTTGAAACTGAACAACTTTCCTCAAAACAAAATCATGGGTTGCAGGTAGAAAAAAACAAATACCATCCCTTAATACAGATCAATCAGCTGATAACATTTTGAATATTACTAAAATACTTTTTCATATTACGACTCATGTTCCTTAAAAAAGTAGTTCAGTTTTATTGGGTTTCCGATTGATATACCTTTTTTATGTTTTAGGTAATCATTAACTACACTAGTAATGACCATTATTTTTATAAATAAAGCAGTTTAATACAGTTCATCGATAAATTTATCGACAAAATCGATGAACTACACGTCAAATACTGACGCACACTACAGATAAAAAACAAGCGGTATGACCATGAGCGGTAATACTTGGAAGAGCTGTTGCGACCATGTAATCAAAATAGAAAACTACTATAGGAAATCAGATCATGTAATTGATATCCACGTGGATTAGTTCGTGATTGAAGTTTGCTCTGACACCAGTGACACGTCTGACTCTGAAAGTGATTCCAATAAGTCACTTTCTGCATCTGAATTTGAAGCTAATTGCCCTATGGACACCGAATATTTGGATTCTGATTTTGACTACAGCGAATGAAAGTAAGTTAAAACGAGTGAATAATTCGCATTGTTCCGACTATACTAAACTATTGCCATATAAATAAGAACAATACCGTCCTCTTGAACATAGTCATATATTTCTGGTCAAGCTTTAGTTGCATTTATCTGTCATGGTTTATGATGGTTTTGTCAGTGGCATTCCTGAAATTGAAACAGTTTTGTGGTGACAATTTAAATTAGTAAAATTATTTAGTTATCGTTATTTCTAAACATTTTAAATTATGGTGAAAATAAAAACGATTAATAAGTGGATTGAGAACAATAATAATATCAACAGCTTAATTTTTGATGATTGCTGGGGAGACGTCATAGAAGTGTTTCAGCAGTTTTGACTAAAAGGTTTTGAAGTATTTTTCAACAACTGTTTAGTATTTTTTAATCAGACCTGTCCAAACTGTATTGGAGAATAAAGAAATCTGCCCTGACAAAGACGGCTCACATATCTCCAAACATACATTTGATCAATTTACTTTGTAATGAAATGAAATGAAAATAGTGAATAATAATTAACAGACATAATTAAATAAAACCATTGGTTTGTTCCAGAAAATGCAGTAGTTGATGATTGCATAAAATGTTCAATACAACCATCAGCTTTAAAAAAAAGTTAATGGAAATACCTTCACAAACATACGATTAATTTTGGGTTACTGTTATAAATGTAATTGAAAAATATAATTAAATAATACTGTACACAATGCGACTCTATTAATCTTGTTCTATTACCGTGTTGCAATTATTTTGCTATGGCCTATCCGAGCTTTGAACATAGGTAAGTATCACTGTTTTTGAAATTTTCAACTTTAAGAGGGGTGAGAGTTGGTATGAAAAAAAAGTTACTTTTCAAGTTAAGGTCATAATCATAAAACTTACGACATTAAATAGGGAGGGTTGCGAAATTAGTTCTGCCACGGAAGTGAAGCCACAGGCGAAAGCTGGTGAATTACATTCATACTAGAGAGCGCCCGCGGCTCCGCCCGCGTGGAATATTAGGAATCTCTGTAGCAATAAATAAATAATAAATAAATAAATATCACGGGACAATTTGACACCAATTGACCTAGTCCCCAAACTAGGCAAAGCCTGTACTATGGGTACCAGACAACGGATAAACATACTTATATAAATAAATAGATAATTACGAGGGGCGGCTGATAAGTAATCTCCTTGGTCAGAAATATATACAAAAATAATGCTGGCTGGTATGGATTTATATTCGTTTGTTATTCTATTTTCAAAACGTATTACATTCATTTGTTTATTGCATCACGTTTATTTGTCTCCTACAATTGTTTCAAACATGTCGGTAGAAAAAGTGAAAATGGATAAAATCGAGCAGCGTGCGGTGATTAAGTTTTTGACTAAAGAAGGGAATACGCCTTCGGAGATCAGACAGCGCATGTTACGTGTGTTTGGCAGTTCGTGTTCTTCAAACCATTGACCACCCCCCTTATAGTTCAGATTTAGCCCCCTGTGACTATTTTCTGTTTAGACTTCTCAAGAAAGACCTCAGGGGACGAAGGTTTATGACCGATGACGAAATGAAGGCTGCGGTTACTGACTTTTTTGACGACAAACCGAAAGATTTTTTTTTTAATGGTTTAAATTCAATATTTGAAAAATTTAATAAGAGCATTTTACTAGCATCTCTCACTAACGACTACATAGAAAAATAAAAAAAAAATGTAGCCACGACAGTCTTTTGTTTCATTGTTAGGTAGATTACTTTTCAGCCGCCCCTCGTATATACATATTAAACATCCAAGACCCGAGAACAAACACTCATATTCATCATACAAACATCTGCCCCAACCGGGATTTGAACCCGGGACCACAAGCTTCATAGTCAGGGTCCACTAGGCTATTTGGTCGTCAAGAATGCGTCCTCTGGGTAAAAAAGTAATATTTCTAATTAGTCCGTCAGGCAGATTGTCGGAAAAAAAATATTGGACACGTATTTTTTGCTTTATGTTATCAATAAAAAATTACATAGATAAAATTTTAAATTTCCTTAGGCAACACTGGCATAGACAAGATCACTCGCTTTTGGCTCGAAATTCGAACTTACGATTTTATTTTGCTTAATATACAAAACTTACACACTCAGTATCATATTTTCTCAAGTTTTTCGTGATTCCCAAGATGAAAGAATCGAATTGCTTTAAAAATCCAGAGAAATAATGCGTTGTTTAGGAGAAACGTGTCAAAATGGTGTTGTAGAGCGCCAACTCGCTCTGTCTCGTTCCTTTTATCCTATTCTGGTTTTTAGACTTTACATATTATTATATAAATTGTCAATAATATCTTAATTATAAAAGAGCAATGAATGAAAAATTAAATAGGCTGAAACTTAAAACTTACTTAAAATAACAGTCAAAGGTAGGGAAGAGTTGACTCAGCTGGCATCAGTCATTTCAAAAACTTACAAAACTTTCGTTTGGTTTGAATGATGGAAAGTAGGTATGCACTGGTGCATTATTTTTTGTGCAAGCTTAATTTAAAGCCTTATGCATAAATATGTAGATCTAAAATAAACCATTATGATTCTAAGTAAGGTTTATTCCGCTAGGTAATATAGGTAGGTAATGTGTATTTAATATTGATCATCAATTAAATAATTCAATATGTATTAGGACTAATAATTAAAGAAATTATACTAATATCACTGACACACAAATATAAGTAATATTTACCTTAGTACAGGAAGAATCTTCAAAATCCAACTTCTTAGGTACTTCAGTGACGGAGTCCTGGTAGCCCTCAGCACCAGGCGGGCAGTCAGGCAAATCCATCTTGAACACTACACTTGACAGTTTATGGCCTCAAAACGGTCATAAACTATTTTGTCATTTATGTAAATCACTGGAAGCACTATCTTCTGTCTTCTGCTACTGAAACACAAACCATTGCATAAATTTATAACATTTCTTAAATTGATAAAAGACTTGTAATATATTAATTAAACTGATACTTACTAAGATTTTACAAAGAAATACTCACATATATTTTAATGTCATAGATTCATCATAGCTCACAAACATAATTATGTCACCAACTTCTTATTCTATGTACCACTCATCTTTAACATGTAGGTAACACCTCAATGAGATATATTTATTATATCTTAGTCTTTTATGCACTCCACCTCAGTCAGTTAAGTGCTAATGGGTGGCCTGTTCAAAGACTTTTTCTATCAAGGTAAATTGAAACAGGACAATTCCTAAATCAGTTTTCAAGATGACCCTTTGTTAAAGATAATGACCAGAACTTGTCTAAATAACATGATGGTAAAGGCATAAATGCCAAAAAATAAAATCTGAACATACAAAAACATATTCAGAAAAATGGCACTTACTGCCAGGGCTCAATGGCAACATGGCATTGAAAACAATTAAGATGATGAGCAGAGAGCACTTCCTTGCACAAACACCTACAAATCAAATTGAACAAATCTCGTTTTACACACTGGATTTATTTATTGTTTTAAATAGGAAAATTAATTAAATTTTAAAATGTACAAACATTTGATGTTTCAATGAACGTCTTGATAATTCGCTAAACTAAAATTCTTAACGGATTAATGAGTCCCATTAAAATATTTATTTCTTGAATTGTGTTTCTGAGGAATCCTAAAATGGATGTCGACTTATGAAAGTAAGTGCAGAAAATGATCTAATACGGAAATAACAAGGCAAGAAAGACGATTTTAAAGACACTAAAAACACAAGGTTAAATTTAATGATTGCAAAAATGGTATACTGACCTGTCATACTTATTTTCTATGCACTATTTGTATCTACTAAGAGTAGCAACTCTATAAAAACACAGCGTGCTGAAAAATAATCGGCATCACTTAAAAATTAACAGAAGTCTTCATTCACATCACAATCATTAGAGGTTAAAGAATATTTCCAATATTCCAAACCAACCACAGTCGGAATCTAGATACAATCCATAGTCACACGACACGACGACACACGCACGAGTGATGCGATGAGATGAGAACTCGCCAAGTCGGTCGGAGACACACGCGGTAGGGATGTTCGATATTCATCGATGTTTGATAAATAAACATCGATGTTTAGAGGGAAAACGTCGATGTTTTTACATCGATGTTACGCTAGACCATTACATTTCACTGACTTGTTTAGCATTAGTTCATTTATTAAATTAATGGCGTAGACAGAGAAAGAGATAGACCGCTGGACATTTCTTACTCACTCACACGCAAAATGGACGGTTTAATACACATTATTCATGACTAAAAGAGACAAAGATATCTATTGTCTGTCCCTCATCGTATGGCCGGATTTTTCAAGGTTTGCCCTTCGCAAATTTCGCAATGCTCAAACAAACTTTGACCTTTGTCGGAAGGAGCGGAAGCAGTTAATTGATTTTCACGTTTATAAGTTGAAATTGTAAAATATTTCGTGATTTACTTGCGCTAAAAAGTGGCCGGTGATAGCTTTTTAGCTTTTACATATGCGATAATGGCGCGGTGTAGTGTTATTGGCTGTAAAGGCGATATTAGAAGGAAGGTTACTGGGTTGTCTTTTCATTCGTAAGTAGGTGAACAATTTATTCTCGTATATTTTGTTACTTCAATGACTAATGTAGTTATATTTTTATGGTTGTTAACTATGTGCGTTACATTTTTGTTAAATTTGTTAGATTTCGGTGATATTTCTGATATTTTTGCTTTATAACTAGTGTTGCTAGTTTCTAGAATAAAAATTTACCCCACATTAGGGTAATTCGTAATAGATCAAATAATATACCTATTTCATTTTTATGAAAATTTCAGATTTCCCGATGACCCAAACCTTAGAAAATGGATAGAAGCTACGGGAAAAATCTATTATATGCCAAATCCTTCATCAAAAACATTAAGTGAGCATTTTGACACAACATTGCTTTGGAAGAAAGGGAAAACAACAGTACTTCACTTATTAAGTTCTGTAGAGTTTCTTAATGTTATTTATACATTTTCATCTAATATGTTTTTCACTGAATTATTTTAAGTGTTTAACTTACCTACTTAAATCAATAATATACTTACACATAATACAAGGTAACATCATAGTAAGAGGATTTAGTTCAACATTGAACTTCCGTGAGACTTAATCATAGTGAAATAAAGCTGATCACTCACAACAATTTTAACCGTGATAGTGGCTTGTTGGTGCCCCCAAGTTGGAAGACTGTTAAATACTGCTAGACAAACATATTTTAGTGGTGACATTTGCTGGGTCGATTATTAAAATTAGTCAAGGTGTGAGTTAATGTACATTATTCGACCTATAATAATTATGGTACTAATGCAGACTGTGGGGTAATTTTTTCAGTACTTGGCAACCGTAAATATTGTATGTACTTTATCTGTTGTCCTTTTCGGTGGCACGCTTGCTAGCATTCTTTTGTATCTTTATTCTATGGACCCGACGGACTTCGTTCTGGCAAAAAGATTTAGGATGTGGCAGTTTTTTGTTCAAATTGACAGGTTGTAAAGGACTTGGAGTCAAGTCGCGAAGGCAACCAAAATAAAAATCAGTAAGTCGTAATTATCTATAGCTCTTAATTTTTTGACTATTCAATTTGGTCGGGTTCGCGATATTAGATCCTCTAACGCGAACACGCACACTGTTTTGATAGATATGATTGGATTTGAACTTTGTGCAGCGATAATAAAGTGCAAATTGACTCTTTGACGTTAGGAACACACCTACATTGCTAAGACAACAGTGAGTGCTTGTAATTTAATATGAACTTTATTAAATAGCAATAAAGTTCAAATTGACTCTACATTATAGTTAGAGAACGTTTGTATGGGAAAAAGAAAAGGGCTGTTTTTAGGGTTTTCCCGGAAATTATTCGAAATTTTCTAGCCGTGAAAACCATCCTGGACTTCAACGAACATTAAAAAAAAGAATTGATAAAATTGGTTGTTGAGTTATGCGCTTACCAACACATTTTGCGATTCATTTTTATATTATACGAGGGTGGATCAAAAAGTACTCGCGTTAAAAATAAAAACGCATTTTTTTTAAGTTTTTAGTTTTTAACATAATCTCCACCGCGGTCCTAACACTTTTCTCACCGTTCCGGCCACTTCTTTAACACCTCCAAAATTAGGTTTTCTCAAACTCTCTAAAATACTCTTCTGCCTCGGTGATAACATCACTGATAACCTCCTCGTTTGACCTGAATTTCTTTCCCCCGAGCCATGTTTTCATATTGGGAAAAAGAAAAAAGTCGCAGGGAGCCAGATCTGATGAGTCAGGTGGGTGTGGAAGCCATTCGTATCGTAGTTGGTTTAATTTGGCAGTGACAATTCCGGAAGAATGTGCTGGTGCGTTGTCGTGGTGAAACAACACTTTCTTCTTTGCCAAATGGGGCCGTGTCTCTTTTAATTTTTTGTCGAAACGGTCCAACGACTCGCTGTAGTACTGCCCTGTAATGGTTTTTCCTTCTTGTAAAAAGTCCATTAGGATTATTCCCTTGGAATCTCAAAAAATCGTGGCTATAACTTTTCCGGCTGATGGGATCGTTTTCTCCTTCTTCGGGGCAGATTCATTAGCAAAAATCCATTGTTTTGACTGTAGCTTAGTCTCTGGTGTATAATGATGGATACAGGTTTCATCAACGGTAACGACACGACGCAAAAACTCCTGCGAATTTCGCTCAAACAGGTCCAAACACTCCTTCGACTTCGACAGCCGTATCCGCTTGTTTTCTTCCGTGAGCAATCGCGGCACCCATCGAGCGGACACTTTTTTCATGTGTAGTTTATCGTGTATTATATTAATTGCTGTTCCGTACGCCAGTTCCACAGCCTCAGCTAATTCACGCAATTTGGTTCGTCAATCTTTGAGCATCATGTTTTTGACCTTTTCCACGGTTTATTCGGTAACCATGTCTGCCGCCATAGAATAAAGATACGAAAGAATGCTAGCAAGCGTGCCACCGAAAAGGACAACAGATAAAGTACATACAATATTTACCGTTGCCAAGTACTGAAAAAATTACCCCACAGTCTGCATTAGTACCATAATTATTATAGGTCTAATAATGTACTTTAACTCACACCTTGACTGATTTTAATAAGCGATCTAGCAAATATCTTAATTATGTTTGTCTAGCAGTATTTAACAGTCTTCCAAATTGGGGCCACCAACAAGCCACTATCACGGCTAAAATTGTTGTGAGTGATCAGCTTTATTTCACTATGATTAAGTCTCATGGAAGTTCAATGTTGAACTGAATTCTCTTACTATAATATTAACTTGTATTATGTGTAAGTATATTATTGATTTAAGTAGGTAAGTTAAACACTTCAAATAATTCAGTGAAAAATATATTAGATGAAAATGTATAAATAACATTAAGAAACTCTACAAAAGTTAATAAGTGAAATACTGCTCTTTTCCCTTTCTTCCAAAGCAATGTTGTGTCAAAATGCTCACTTCATGTTTTTGATGAAGGATTTGGCATATAATTGATTTTTCCCGTAGCTTCTATCCCTTTTCTAAGGTTTGGGTCAGCGAGAAATCTGAAATTTTCATAAAAATGAAATAGGCATATTATTTGATATGTTACGAATTACCCTAATGTGGAGTAAATTTTTAATCTAGAAACTAGCAACACTAATCTTTCAGGTTTATAAAGAAAAAAATATCAGAAATATAGCCGAAACCTAACAAATTTAACAAAAATGTAACGCACATAGTTAACAACCATAAAAATATAACTATACTAGTCATTGAAGTAACAAAATATACGAGAGTAAATTGTTTACCTACGAATGAAAAGACAACCCAGTAACCTTCCTTCTAATATCGCTTTTACAGCCAATATAACACTACACTGCGCCATTATCACAGATGTAAAAGCTAAAAAACTATCACCGGCCACTTTTTAGCGCAAGTAAATCACGAAATATTTTACAATTTCAACTTTTAAACGTGGAAATCAATTAACTGCTTCCGCTCCTTCCGACAAACGTCAAAGTTTGCTTGAGCAATTTGAGCATTGCGAGGCGCAACCTTGATAAACCGGGGCATACGATGAGGGGACAGAAAATAGATATCTTTGTCTCTTTTAGCCATGAATAATTGTGTATTAAGCCGTCCTTTTTGTGTGTGAGTGAGTAAGAAATGTCCAGCGGTCTATCTCTTTCTCTGTCTACGTCTGCCGGGCGTCCTGAGCCATGTTGTATAAACCTACAAGTTACAATTTTACAGGCGTTTATTGGCAACACTTGTCCTGTTTTGTACAATTTGCGTTTTATAAAAGTACTGTGCTACAATTTTACAAGCTACAAGTACCATTGAGATAGGAAAGTAGAGGCGCTATATTCTTCTATATGAAGCGTGACTTATACAAATATCTGCCATATAGACACGTACATGTCAAACGGCATTTTATCTCTTTTTAACTTACTGACAGCTGCATATGAATAGGAGAGACAAATAGTATTTGTTGGTTACTAAATTTGGCAGCACTCTCTAAGTGACGTCACGAGTTTACGACAGCGTGGCAGGTGCCACCATGTTCCGTGCCAAGTTTCGTGGTAGATGCGCTGTCAAACGGTAGCCGGCTCCGAATATATTTGCTGTTTTTGTGAGGATTACTCTAAGAAACGAGTTATCATGGTGTGCAGGGCTTTGTCTTTAATAGGATAATCATGCCCTAGTGCTGCGTCAGACAGTGTAGTGTTAAAAAAAACATTAATCAACCTGAGTTGACCCTTCAAAGGTTAGTAACCATTTACCTTGAATAATTCGAATGTTTTATTGTATTTTGGCATGTATCGTAACATAATGATCTTATAAAATGAGTATGAACGTCTGTTTTAGTACGATTTGTTTTATTTTCCAATGATTTTATTTATTTCAACAGAAATCATTTGCATGATTTTGGCATATTAGCTTATGCGGTGCTAAGTATCGACATAGCTATCGATGGAATTCTAAACATTGTTTGAATTTTTTTTTTCGTTAGATTTCCTGTGAATGAAACTGCCAAAAAGAAAAGGATTGGAATTGAAAATATAAACCCACTACATAAGACATGGTTTGTCTGCTCGATGCACTTCGACATGTCATATTGCTTCAACAGAACTCTTAATGTGACGAGATTGATGACGTGACGGAGCTATTCAGGTAATTGTTAGATCTAAACATATAAAATAAAACCGTGACTTACTGACTGACACACAACGCACAGCCTGAACCAGATTTGAGATTTGGAAAAAATGTCCCTTGAGTAGGCTAGAGATAAACTTATAGAAACTTAATATTCTTCTTTTTCAGTCTACTCGTGCCTGTCACCTGTGTTACCTTGTACATCAAGTGTGAGGGTAAGGTAATGTCTGTAATCAAAATGATTATAGATTTGAGGTTTCGCTATCACGGAAAAATATGTTGTGAGTGTTGTGACAAAGTATCTTTCAGAAACTATTAGAAATGAATAAAAACTTTGGAGATGCCTAAGACAAATGTTATTTATTTTCACTTTTGTGGGTAGTAGGACCTTGTGCGAAGTAGCAGTGCTTGCACTGTTGTGTCCCGGCGTGGAGAGTAAGATAGCCGGTGTAATTACGGGCACAAGGGGAATTCCATCTTAGCTCTCTAGGTTGGCAACGCATCTGCAAACCCATATACACACATGTCATAACTCCTCTATAATGCGTTCAAAAGCGTAGATTTTATCGATATCGATATCTGCATACGTTTAACAGTCCCAACCCTAGGAAAAGCAGCCATGTTACGTGCCCAATTTTAGTAGGTATGCACGCTAATTCTGTAGGTATCACCGGTCCACTTGCTATTAGGTCTGTGACAAGTACGGGCGCCTGTAGCCGTATCATAGACAAAAAGTGGACTTTTTATAGTTTTAAATTCATATTCGAACAAGCGTTTTTTTTAAGTATTGTAAAATACAACTGTAGCATTGTAAAATTGTAACGAAAACTTACGTACGTCTTGAGACCTGTAACAATGGCTACAGGTGCACAAATTTTTGAATTAGTTGTCTTGATCAGTACCAAATCAATCGTTCTATTTACCTATCTATCTCTTCTTCAAGTTATTAAACTAAAGGTCATCAAGGAATGATTCGTTTATTGAGGAACTCGTCTGAGTCAAACTCGGAAGAAGAGAGTCCACGGCAGCATAGGACTAGGGAGTTTTGGCCACGAATGAATACAGATTTTGACACACCTTTTCAATATTATGATGAAAGGTCCAGAATGGACTGTACGCAAATAGACTAAGTAGACTAGATTCTGCAAGAAATTGCGAGCTCATTAGAATCGTCAAGTAATCAAAATGATTCATTGAGCACCTATCTGTATGCACTGGAGTATCATGCATTTTTTTGGCCGTTTTTTTGCCATTGCTTAGAATATATATACTTTACTAGCCAAACCGCGAACTTCGCACCGCCATAGGTCATTCCATAGAAAAAGTACCTATGAGAAAACGAACTTCTTATTTTTTTTCTCGAGAAATTTTCCCCTCTATTAATACCTATCCTGCTATTCGAAGCAAAGATAAATCCAACAAATGAAAGATCATAAAAATCGGTCCAGCCGTTCTTGACTTATAAATAGTGCAATTAACACGATTTTCATGGGTATTTTTAATATGCAATAGATAGAAAACCTCTACGTATTTGTAATTTTTGGCAGACACTTTTTTTTTATTAGTGATGTCCATTACACTTGTAGAATTTACTTGTAGTCGAGATTTACAATACCGTATTACAAGTGTAGCTTTCCGTGTGTCTTTAAAAAACACCTGTAATTGTGCATAGTGCATTACAGGTAACTGTTTCCTGTAGACTTGTAACGTGTAGCCTGTAGGTTTAGAAAACACGGCCCTGGGCGGTCCTCATCAAAAACTGATGTACGACCTCGTTTAAATTCATTAAACCAATAAATATCTAACGGTTGTCATAGACGACGAAAGACCTCCGTAGACAGCAGCCAATTTAGCTTGTATTTGTTCGCATGTTTTTGCATCCAAAAATAAGAAGCGAATTACGGAACGATATTGCTCTTTTTTCATTTTGTACGAAAAACAAAACACGTCTCACAAAATTTGCCGCCAAAAAAAAACTATACCACAGATACTTGTCAGTATTTTTACTTTTTTATTTTATTTGGTAAAGACATTACTACACGACGGTAATGCCAACTTTCCTAAACAACGCCATCTATCATCAAAGACGGGTACTTCTTGATCCACCCTCGTACTAGCGGACGTGACACACTTAGTTCTGTCCGTAGAGTAATATAATATACGGGGAATAGAGCGCCCTCTCAGCGGAAAAAAATGTCACCCTCAACCAGCCTCTACAGCAATGCCATCTTTTATCTGTGATAGTCGACAGAACAGATTTCATAACACAGACGCGTGCAAGCTCGGGGACACACACGCGCGCGGGCGCACATACGCGCGCGGGAGCACACACGCGCGCACACACACATGCAAGCGCGCGCGCACACACACGAATTATGTGTACACACTCTTATTAGATTAGACATTATGAAAAATTCAAACTCAGAATTCAAAATCGTTTATTTCGTAAATTATACATTTAAAGCGTCCAAAATCGCAACAACTAACAATAGGACAAATCACAAGCATCTGATATCGCAATAAATAACTGAAACAACACAGAAAGATTGTAACTAAAGCGTCCGAATTTTCGCCGCAACGTCCAATACACACAAACTGACACTGATAAAACGGAGGAGCTGAAAATCGACTCTACGTATTTACTAGTGGACAATTAACGAAATAACAGTTAAACACTGCGCATTTTCTAAAAAACAAAGTCGCTGGGCGCTGCATCAGCTGCATGCTGTATGACGTTTACTTGAGTCCGAAAATTTTGAAGGGATGTAGTAGGTGTACCAAAAACCGTTTTTTTTTTCTTTGCATGATGATAAATTTTTGATTTGATTTGATTGATTTTTTGATGATCAATTTTTTTAACAGAAGTACAAGCAATAATTTGTGACTGAAAATTACAAGCCTTCGGTTCGATATTTTTTCATAAAATTTTGCAATGTCTAATGAAACAAAAAAAAACCGTATTTTTTTTTAAACCGACAGCAATGATTAACGCACTTACTACTAAAAATTAGCCTTACACAGGTAAGAGATGGCGCAGCTAAAAACTTCAGCTGTCAAATACAGGTAACTTTCCTCCCCCTGGTTCTGTCAAACAGATTTGGAACGTGTCAGTTTTTTGTTCAAATCGACTTTTGTTCTAGCTGTTGCCCGCGACTTCGTCCGCGTAGAATATGTTTATTGCTATACCGCGGATATAATAAAGTTCTGTATAACAATGAACTGTCCATTATCCCATGCATTTAGGTCTATTTAATTTGGGAAGCCATTCTCAGGAATGATGATCTCGGAGCCTAGATGCTATTTTTGTATTCTTTTCATTGCACGGGGGCTACGCCCACTTACTGCAGCTTAATGATTTACTTTTTCTTACTTACTTATCGTATGGAATTCATTGTGGAGTAAATCATTTCATTTCATTTCATTACTTATCAATATCCAGAAGGAAATGGTTTTGGGAAGAAGTATTTTGTACACTTCTTGTTACGGGGGTTCGTACCCAAAGTTTCGCTCCCCACTCCCACTGCTAGCTGTAGCGCTGTGGTTTGGTACTTATCAATGTTATGTCTTGGAGGAAGCGTTGCATATTTGTATACTTTTTGCTGCAAGGGTGCCCTCCCCCCGAGCCCCCCTACTTTCCTTCCGGCGGCGTAGTGGTTTGCTACTTATCAATCGCTTGGAGGAAAGAGTAGTGTTTGTGTTCTTTTTATGGCGGGCGGCTGCGCCCCTCGAGCCCCCCCCCTTCCCTTCTGGCAGCCTAGTGGCTCGCTAAATTATCAATGGCTTGGAGGAAAGGGTAGTATTACTGTCCTTTTTGTGGCGGGGGGCTGAGCCCCCCGAGCCCCCTCTCTTTCCTTCCGGTGGCGTAGTGGTTCGCTACTTATCATTGGCTTGGAGGAAAGAGTAGTGTTTGTGTTTTTTTACGGCGCGGCGGGCGGCTGCGCCTGCTGCTGCTCTTTACTTGCTACAGTTGAGTGGTCCGCTACTAATGAATATTCTCGAGGCAGAGTACCTTTGTACACTTCTTGTTGCGGGGGGCTGCCTGAAAGAGGGCCTTGGCAGTATAGAAATCAAACGGTTACGTAAAATAAAAATGATCCTTTACTTGAACAAATACACTTTTTTATGTAACATATAAAATACACCGCTATCTTTATTCCTACTACACACATTAATGAGGTACTATTAGTAAACACCAAAGAGTTTATGCATATGCACTGTTCTGGACTAAGGTAAAAACTGTAGATCTATGGTTAAAACAAATGTCATAGTGGCAGAAGCGTTTACTTCATATCACGTTTGTTGTTATATATTGGAATGAATGTATTTTTTGCTCTCTCTCTATAGTTATTTCTATGGACCTTGACGACTACTGTGATTTTACTTGTGCGATGCCGATAATTGCACACAGGCCCTAAACTATGAAGTGCAAAATTCGAACTTCGTGTCGTGCCGTCCCGCTCACGCTAATATGATTTAATACGAGAGCGAGCGGGACGATACGATACGAACTTCGATTTTCGAATTTCGTAGTCGTCCCCCTGGTTCGGATTTCAAATTTCGGCTACACGATTGCGGATGACAGCATCAAGACTAAACAGTGGCAACAATAATGCTCGTGTTGTGTGTTGGAAGAAGATCCAATGTTTTTAATTATATAACAGTGAATTTTAAATGAATAAATACAGCACATTATGCTGTTTTACATATTGTTTCTTTTTTAAGTCACTAAAAATAGCTAAATATCCATTAAAAAGAGATTCAATGGATCGTTTTCGTTGCAGAACCGCTTCACTACAAATGTTATATTAAATATAAAGAATTCATTATGAAATGTATTGAGAGAAGGTTCCACAGAATTGCGCGAACTGAATCGTTGTTGATCGTATGACTCTGGAACCGTATCACTGCAAATGTCATATTGACGTACCATACATCTGCCAAAGAAATTGTAAATTTTGTTGTGAAAAGGTTCCTCGGGGGTACGCGATTCCATTTTCTCATTCCATCATCTCACACTGTTTTGATAGATATGATTGAATTTGAACTTTGTGCAGCTATAATAAAGTGCAAAATGACTCTTTGACGTTAGGAACACACCTACAGTCGAGTTCTCCAATATCTATACAGTTAACAGTTCAAAAATATCTATACACAGACCTTATTGCCAGTTACATAAGGTCTGCGTTTAGATATTTATGAACCATTGGCTGTACAGATATTGGAGAACTCGACTGGTACAATGCTTAGACAACAGTGAGTGCTTGTATGAACTTAATTAAATAGCAATAAAGTTCAAATTGACTCTACATTGTAGTTAGAAAACGTTTGTATGGGAAAAAGAAAACGGCTGTTTTTAGGGTTTTCCTGGAAATTATTTCTAGCCGTAAAAACCATCCTTGGACTTCAACGAACATTTTCCAAGAAATCTAAAAGCTCTTGCAGGACTGGCATTTCTTTTGAGTTCTTTAGTGATTCTAGATAGTCAGTGTATGTTTCAGAATCCAGCTTCTGACACAAAATGTGCACCAAAATAGGATCCCATGTTGTTGTATCTACTCCTAGGTTTTTATAGCGTTGAGAGTTTCAATAGAAACATCGTGGATCCTCTTAATTTGAGACATTGAGTTCGGATGTATGTTGGCTAGTCCGAATAAAATATTCATATGAGATGTAAATATAAGCTTCTTGTTGTTATAGCGATGGTTAAGTATCTCCCAACATGTTAAATAATTTTCAGAGGAAATGGATAAATGTTGATTAATCTTTCGGCTTTTCCTTTAATCTTCGCCTTTAAAAACTGCATTCTCTGAGCATTAGATAGTTGGGTTGTTGTGAATAGCCTTGGTAAATAATTCTTTGAACGACACCCATTGATTATAGTTACCGGTAAACACTGGAATCTCCAGTGTGGGAGTGACCTTCTCTTGGTGCGATACGGACCACATCTTTTTGTTTATGTTTTTCTTCAAATTGTTGAATTGATTTTCATATTCCGTGAAACTTATCCCGAAGTCGCTAAACGGGAGATTGTCACAATTTTGAAATCATCGCTGGGTAGCCTTTTTTTTTGGTAAATATTGTCTAATGTACTTTATTTACATATTGATGCATTTTGAGAGATTAAATACTATGCAAATCTCTTAATTGTAAATAAAAATGCACTCAAAATGGTTGGCTATTCCGCATCATGTACGAAATATTCATTACCAGGACCCTCATTACCGTAATTTACCGTAGCTCTTTACAGGTCACGGCAATGTTGTTAAAATCACGGTAATGAATATTTTAAAATCTATTATGACTTTTCCGTATATTTCATAGAAGTCACTTAAAAAAAAATGTGTTTGTGTGTTCCCAGGGTTCCATTGTTAACCCTTAATTTATAATAATTATTTCAGTTAAACACGGGGCATCCTAAAAGTCCAAGGTACGCTTCTATTCGATCCCCGGTCGGGGCAGATGTTTGTATGACGAATATGAATGTTTGTTCTCGGGTCTTGGATGTTTGATAATTATGTATACGAGGGCTGTTTGATAAGTACCCGTTTATGGAAAAAAAAAACATATTTTTTTTGTATATATGCATTTATTTTTCTACGTAGTCACCTTTTAACTCTATACATTTGTTCCACCTATACTCAAGCTTCAATAAACCATCCAAAAAGCATGATTTTGGAAAGTCATTAAAATAGGCCTCTGTGGCGGCAATGACTTCGTCATTTGATCCAAATCGCTTGCCACCGAGCCATTTTTTTAGGTTGGGAAACAAAAAGAAATCGCTTGGGGCCAAATCTGGAGAATACGGGGGGTGAGACAATAGTTCGTAGCGTAACTGTGCTAATTTAGCCGTCACAACTCTGGACGAATGAGCCGGGGCGTTGTCGTGATGAAACAGTACTTTTTTCTTTTTTAAATGGGGTCGTTTGTCCTTCAACACGGCGTCAAAATCATCCAATAAATTGGCATAGTACTGCCCTGTTATTGTTTTTCCCTTTTCTAAATAGTCAATATGTATAATACCCTGCGAATCCCAAAAATCGGTCGCCATGACCTTTCCAGCCGATGGGACGGTTTTTGCTTTCTTTGGAGCAGGTTCACCCGGTAAAATCCACTGCTTCGACTGCTCTTTCATTTCCGGGGTGTAGTGGTGGACCCACGTTTCGTCCACGGTCACGAAACTACGCAGAAACTCCTTCGGGTTACGTTTGAACACGGCCAAACACTGCTCCAAAGTAGTCAGTCGGTTCCGTTTTTGCTCCTCCGTGAGTAAACGCGGCACCCACCTCGCCGATACTTTCTTCATACCCAATTTTTCTTCTAATATGTGTTGTACCATCTCGATTGAAACGTTTACAGCATGAACGATTTCTCGAAGTTTAATTCGGCGGTCGGCTTAAACGATATTTTAAATTTTCTTAACCATATCGTCTGTAGTCACCTCAACTGGCCGGCCTGGGCCATCCTCATCAAAGACGGTTGTTCTCCCCCGCTTAAACTCGTTATACCAATATCTGACAGTTGTCATAGAAGGAGCACATTCATGGTAAACCGATTGCATTCTTACTTTTATTGCATCACATGTTTTTCCTTCCAAAAATAAGAATCTAATTACAGACCGATACTGTTCTTTCTCCATTTTAACAATTTTAAGTTCACGCCTTCACTGAATCGTTGTCAAATGAGAAAAAAAAACAAAAGAATGCCATTTTTTTTTTAATTTTCCCGCCTCTGAAAAATGGCTTAAAAGGGTGGTATACTTATTTGCGGCCAGTGATATTAATATATTTAGAAAACGGGTACTTATCAAACAGCCCTCGTATAAGTATGTACGTATCCACATAAGTATGTTTATCCGTTGTCTAGTACCCATAGTACAGGCTTTGCCTAGTTTGGGACTAGGTCAATTGGTTTCAAATTGTCCCATGATATTTATTTATTTATATTATTAGTGAATACATTATTAAAGAAAATGAAGGATTGTATGCAATATAGTATAGAACAGGAACTCCAAGATACTTGCGAAGAAAAATGAAAATGAAATTGTAGGAATCAACCAATGACGGATAATTACCAAAACTCGACGTTAATTAGTGAGCACAGGAAATTTTGTATTAAAATTTTAGCTTTTTATTGCGAGTTTAAATCAAGAGATACCAATAGAGGAAGAAAACCAAGTAGAGCATTATTCTGACATTATAAAAAGAAGAAGCAAACAATAATTAGACAGAATAAGGTAAAAGTAGGAAGAAAGAATAAAAAATTGAGAATTTGGTAGAAAGGCCAAACAAAATTGATTGCAAGAGGAAGTACTGTAGATTAATCAAGATGAGTACGTACATTTTGTAATAATCGTTTGTTAATCCTTACTTCTGTTTTTGTATTTGTGACTGATGGAGATAATTTTTGTTTGTTTAAAGATTGTTAGAAAAAAATTAATCAACTTTGAAGTTCTGTTTTACTGTATAAATTTTTGTAACACACTCCCTGGGAACATGTTCCCTGATTACTCGAAGATGGCTGGACCGATTAGAAAAATATTTTTTTCTTTGAAAGTGGTCCCTTTGTCACCAAGTCAGGATCTGATGATAGGATGGGATCCCAGGGAAATCGAGAACAACACTCAAATTTTACAGGCACGCATTATATGTTCCATATATTTTCTAAAGGAATTCGATTATTTAATAAATAAAAGAAAACTGTCAAATTCGTGATAGGTATTATTGCCTATACGTAATTATATGCCTTCGGCTTCTGTACCCATCATAGAGTACTTATAATTTTTTTATTATAAAAGTTTATGCAACTTTTGCATAATGAGGGTCCTTAACACACGAGTGTGGTTTTATGCGTTATTACGAGTGTGGTCCTTAAAGCCGAGTTTTATAATAAGAAATCACACGAGTGTTTTAAGGCCTAATTATGTAGAGTGCATACATTACTTTATCTACACACATATTTTATAAGTAGGTACTCTATGATGGGTTCAGAAGCCGAAGGCGTATATATTATACCTATCACGAATTTGACTGTTTTTTATTTATTAAATTCATATCGATTTTTTTTTATTGCAAATTGTTGGTTTTTGAAGACGACTCAAATTTTAAACTCATAACGACATCGAATTCGATATCGAAAACGCGTTACTACATCGAATTCGACGTCGTAATGACTTTTCGTTACTGGATGTCGAAATGCTGGTCATTTTCTACTGTTCCTGAACTCATTATAGAGGACATATGATATGTGTGTAGATAAAGTAATGTATGCAACTCTATTAGGCCTTAATTTTGTACCAGTTGCATAAACTATACAGTAGGTACCTTTTGTAAATCAGCGGTGAGGATAACATGGCCTTTAACAGTGAAGCTGGGTATTCTTGCTTTGACCCGCTTGGGGCGCAGCGCAGCGTAGACGTCGCGCAGGTCGGAGTGGCGCGCCAGGCGGGCCAGCAGGCGCGGCAGCGCGGAGGCGTGCGCGCGCGCCGGCAGCAGCGCCAGCAGGTAGTAGCGCGCGCTGTCCAGCGGCAGCCGCAGCGCCGCCGCTTCCAGGTGCGCCAGCTGCGCGTGCTCCAGCACCTCGTCGTACTCCATGTACGAAACCTACCAGCCGTACAGTAACAGCTCAATATAATCGTCCCACGATAACTCTGCATAAGATATTAATTGGTAACCCCGAAAAATCACGTTGTGGTAATACTTTTTTCATGTCACTCAGACAGACGCTTCTTAAATTAAAAACAATAATGATAGTAGCAATCAAAAGTTGCTGTTTGTTTTTCAATATGGCTCTGTCCATTGGAGGACAATTTTGCCAGTGTTTAGCAGGTTTTGCCGTTGTACGGTAAAAAAAATCTAGAAAACTAAATATGAGAGGTATTTTAATGTTGGATGGTGAATGGACGATGACCTGTTTAATAATTAATCTAATCACAAGTTCAAAACGTGTTGTTTGACTATAAATCAGTGTTGCCATAAACAAACTTTAGATTTCTACTGTTGTCAGTGTTGGATGTTATAATGTCCACTCCACATAATAATTTGTCTATGTTTTTCATATCTTCTAAAACAACTTGAATGTGTCTTAACTGATTTAACTGTGGTTCTCTCTGATAAAATAAAACAACAATGTTAATGCTTAATAGAAAAACAGCATTTTAATTGCCTCAATATAAACAGTCAGTTCGTTGCAGAGTTATCGTGGGACGACTATAATTATCAAGCATTAAACCAAACTAGCTTACGCTCGCCGCTCGCCCCAGTCAACAACTCTGCCCTGCAGAAATTTCGCAAGGACGACCAAGCAAAAATATCGTAAGTTTACTTTGGTACAGGTAGATATATTTCATTGTGTTTTGTACCTGCTATTTACTTACTTTACTCCTTTTAGCTCTACCCATGTTTTTAAATTTAAAAAATATGCCAAGTCCCATTTCTCAGAGTCCTCTTATCTGTCTGTTTGTCCGTCACAGCTTGTTATCTCAGGAACTCCTAATGCTTGACTTGAAACTTGGAATAGTTTAAAAAAATGCTTACCCATGATTTTGCAAATCTATATATACAAAAACCGGCCAAGTGCTAGTCGGACTCGCGCGCAGAGGGTTCCGATCAAAGATTTTCCCGCTTTTCCCTAGTGTTTTAAGTTGTCCACTGTTCCCTATCAGCCCTGCTCCTAAGCAAAATGTACGCAGTGTGGGGTCATTTTATATTGGTCTGTGAAATCTACAGACAGACATAAAAGTTTGAGATTGTTCTCGGTGGTTGTGCGATAAGAGCTACTTTTATATCAAACTTCAAGTTTCGAGGACAACTGGGAGTTGGGTTTTCACAGTACGGCAATTTGTATGGAAACAACTTTTTATTTACCCGACTGCGAAACGCAAAGGAAGGTAATGTGTTTATTAGCCTATGTAAGCCGCGTCCAAATGCGTTCATCCAATTAGGAGCTACGATGCCACGGACAGATAGACAGATACACAGATACACAGGTCAAGCTTAAAGCTTCCCTCTTTTTGCGTCGGGGGTTAAAATTTACAACTGCCTACCCATTTAAATAAAAATAAAACCTGCCAAGTGCGAGGGCGAAGGTTCCGTAGTAATTTGTAGACGTACCTATGTAAATAGTTCGTCTAATGTGGGAATCGAGTCTCCAAGATTTTTCCCGCTTTTCCCGAGTGTTTTAAATTTTTCATCTTTAACAGAGCCCTACTACTCCTACCTAAGCAAACTGTACGCAGTATGGGGTCATTTTATATTGGTTACTGACATGGACAAACATAAATAAGTTGCATGGTCAACTATTACTCGTAGGTATACTTATAAAGCCTGCTTACCGCAGATCTTCTTCAGTTAGTTTGTGGACTCAACTCTGATCATTGCATAAAAACTACTTAGCAATAGTATAACGTTTTGGCCGCATTTTGGGTCTAAAACAGATAGCAGTAATTTGAGATAGTCGGGCTGGAAACTGCTTTTAAATACAGAAAATCATAATTTTAGTCCGATTTTCTGGATAGATAGATTATTAAATGATAGACGTAGTATCGCCAAAACGTTTAGTTTATTTGTGACAACTAAGGGAGAGGCTCGTCCTGCCTCGCGTACCGTTATAGCAAATTGGGTAAAAACACTGTTTAAGGAGGCAGGCATTACGGCAGCTCCGGGAAGTATTAGATTGGCAGTAGCTTCCAAAAGTTGGCTAGAAAATCATACCTTGGACGAAATCTTGGCGCGAGAAAATTGGCGATCCAAAAATTTCATTCCATAAATTTTATAACCGGGAAGTAATAAAACACGCAGATTCAGTAGATGTCACACAATTGTTTGATCCTGTAGATTAAGATGAAAACAATCGAACTAACTGTGATTTATTAGTCATTATGATTGTGTTGCTAAGTTAATTCCACTTTGATTTAGTCCTTACACGCATACCTATAATATGTATAAGGCAGAGTCCTTTTTTAATTGGAAAATAAAAAATGTTTAAAATCAACATAATAATATTATTTTAATTCCTTAAGGTTATCACATTGGCGTTGAATTAAGTTCCCATAAACCCAACGACTTAGCATGTGGCGTCACCAGGCGATAACAAACAGGTGTCAATTATAAAGCTTCCAGTGACAGTCAAGTAATTTAATAGCAGCGTCTTACCTGAAATAATATACTGTAGAAACTATTACCCACATTTGTAATTTATAATATTTCATATTCAATCAAGTCAAGTGCACATTCAAAAGCCCTTATCAGGCTGGATACCGAAGTGAGGGCACCGTCTGCATTATGGTTGCATTATGTTTATGTATTTTGTCCTTTTCGGTGTCACGCTTGCCGGCATTCTAGTGCTATCCTTTTTCTAAGTACGTACTTAGGTACTTATATTGAACTAGAAAGCGCCCGCGGCTCCGCCCGCGTGGAATATTATATTAACGCTATTAACCTAAGGAATCTCTATAGCAATAGGAATGTGTCCTCTGGGTAAAATAACCTAGCCAACTTAGAAAAGTTGAAAAACGCCCGACATTGTCATTTCAAAGTTCAATATTTCAAAAACCGTTGAACCGATTTTAATGAAACTTAGTTAAGAAGCATCTCGATTAAACTAGCTTTCGATTTAAAAAAACCGCGTTGAAATCGGTATATCCGTTTTAGAGTTATGATGCCACAGACAGATACACAGATTCACTGATACACAGATACACAGACACACAGATACACATGTCAAACTTATAACACCCCTCTTTTTTTTTGTCGGGGGTTAATAATAACACCCCTCTTTTTTGTCGGGGATTAAAAATACGTGTTCGATATTTTTTTTTCGGTAATCTATAAGTATGACGGACTAATTAGAAATATTACTGTAATGTTACTCTACTTGGACATGGAAATAAAGATGTATCAATTTCGATGCGGTTTTTTTCAGTCGAAAGCTATTTTAATCGAGATGGTTCATAGCTAAGTTTCATTAAAATTGGTTCACCAGTTTTTGAAATATTGAACTTTGAAATGTCAATGTCAGGGGTTTTTCAACTTTTCTAAGTATTGCTTTTTATGATATCGATAAAAAATTACACAGATAAAACTAAAAATTCCGTAGACTGCAATGCAGGATAATGAATGGATTTCATTATCCCTGAACGGCAACACTGGCATAGATAATAAGTCGCTCGTTATTGCGATTTTATTTTGCTTAAATATCCGATTTTAATTAAACTTAGCTAAGAACTATCTCGATTAAACTAGCTTTCGTTAAAAAAAACCGCATCGAAATCGCTCCATCCGTTTGAGAGCTATAATTCCACAGACAGATAAACGGACACATAGATATATACAGTTACACAGATACAAACTGTCAAACTTATAACACCCCTCTTTTCCGTCGGGGTTAAAAAGGTTAATTTCTAACTTACACTTATCTACTCTCATATTTGACTTGTCACTAGGTTGATGTAGAAAGTTTAGGAGATGGTGTAGGATGACACGCACAGGTTCTTATGTCTATACCTAACAATAGAACCGTGTAGATCATTGTGAGCGCTTCGGTTGCTTAGCAACTATTGCTGCTGACTGTACCTACTTATGTGATTTATGTTTCACGCCTTAAAACTTTTTGTACCTACTTACGAACACTCGGAGGGCATTAACCGTCAAACTTTGAGCGTCGATGGCAATTAGACACGAAGATTAGGCCAGGGTGTGCGGGCGGTGGAGCCGTGGTCAGTGTAGCGTGGTCAGACTCAGAGCCATGAGACAAACCAGCCAGAACTGAGAGCACCATGCGACTGTACGCACGCGCCGCGTTGACACTCCTGCCCGCCGTCTTGTCCTGCGTGCTCGTCGACGCCGGCACGGACCACGGAATCCCAATTGAAATTAAGTTATGGGACAGCGGCAGGACGCCTCTATCGCATATGGTAGACGTTACAAACGAATTTGGTTTGAAAGTGTTAGCCGAGCATAATTTTTTAAACGAAAACAACATAGCTTTTTCTCCTTATGGGCTTATGGGTATATTAGTGGCATTGTATGAGGGAGTGGATGGTGAAAGCTCATACCAAATTCAAAGAGGTATGCAACTGCCGTGGAACCGAAACGTCATGAGAGTAGGCTTCAGGGATATTCATCGCAACCTAAAAGTGAGTACTAACTTGTGGAATATTAAAGCGCGTGAAATGGTTAGCCATCAAGTATAGCATTAAAATAGTAGTTTTTCTACTCCTATATTGTAATCTGTCAATTAAATGGTAAAAAAGTAAACAATAATAACTAATGTTATAAGTCTGTTTCAAGTTCTATGCTCTGTGGTAAAAAAACTGTAACATAATAAACCCATGCAAATTTCATTAAGTTACACTTATTGAGTAAAATAATAGCATTTGAAAAAAGAATACTAAGTCCGATTCTGATATCGAGTTTTTTTAAACATGTGATTGGTTGCTTAAACATGAGTAAGAACAGCCCCCCGACTACGAAGTGCAAAATTCGAACTTCGCATCGTGCCGTCCCACTCAAGCTATAATTATTTTACACGAGAGTGAGCGGGATGATACGATACGAACTTCGATTTTCGAATTTCGTGGTATGGGGGCAGCTGTAAGCCAATCATAAATAAGGAGTATTTTTTTAAGCAAAATTCCGTAACTGAGAACAGGCTAATACCCTAGCTCTGCTGTGGTCTGTGTTACGGATGCAAATAAAAAAAAAAAAAGAGTCAGCTGGCGAGTTTCTGATAATGCAAAACGTAGTGATTATATTATATTCTCTTTGATTGATGCAATAATTGCACTTAATTAGTTATCGGGTTATCGGGTTGGTTTCGGTTTAGTAAAATAAATTCTAAATGAGCGATGAAAATGAGATAGGTAAGTACTATGTACTACCGAAGAAATTAAAATAATGGAGCAAACAGTGACGGAAAATGTGCTGCGGGAAAAGTCCAAAAGCTTTATCAAAAACAGATAAGTAAACAACTTCGTGAAATGGTGAATTGAAAAAGTGTTACATCTTTTTCATTATTTATCGTTATTTTTCTCATTGTCAATGAATTAAACGATGTGTTGCTCTGTAAAGTTTTATTTGAATGAATTATATTCAATGAGAAAACTTTACACTGAACTTAAGGAAAACTTATCTGATGTAAGTAAAGTAAACAAAGAAACGACATTTACCGTTATTTACTCACATTGTCAATTCCTATATAGATCTTTTTGCAATAATCTAAACAAATTAAATTAAGAAAATAACTAAAAAAAAATAAGTAAAAGTATCTGCTGACTGCTTTATCGACAGTATAACTTTAAATTTGAAAATGAAGAAATGTTTTAACTATTTCTTTACAAATATTTCTTATTTCTACAATGAAGTCGTAGAAAAAGTAATGTATGCAACGGTACATAACTGGTCATTATACACTCGTGTGATTTATTATGAAAACTCGCCCTTCCGCCTTGCTGCCTATTGAGGGACTTTAACATACGATTGTGTTTTCATGACAAGAGGCGAAGCCGAGTTTCATAATAGGATCACACGAGTGTCTTAAGGCCTAATTATGTGGAGTTAAGGGAGGGAAGCCTCTTAAAAAGGCTATTTCAACACAAATTGCCGAAATCCGAAAACCTAAAGGGTACTTCCAGTCGTCCTAGAAACTTGAAATTTGGTATTGAAGGTAGCTCTTATAGCACAACCACTCAGAAAATTCTCAAAATCTTGAATTTTTATGTCTGTCTGTAGATTTCGCAGACCATTATAAGTTGACCCCACACTGCGTAACTTTTGCTTAGGAGCAGGGCTCTGCTACCACTGGACTTCTTAAAACACTGGGGAAAAGCGTTAAAATCTTTCTACGGAACCCTCGTGCGCGAATCCGACTCGCACTTGGCCGGTTTTTTTAATTTGCTACTATAGTGATGCGATATTATCGTGTTTTCAGTTACAAAATTTTATTTATAAAAATTCTCCTTGATTATGATATAAATAAAAAACTCGATAACAGAATCGAACTTAGTCATTAAGTCATTATATTACTGAACTAGCTTTTGCCCGCGACTTCGTACGCGTAGACAATAACGTAAGTACCTAATACAAATACTGGTTTTTAACGGAAGATGTTGATGTTGCTGTTTTTTTGTCTGTGAACCCAATGAAACTACCTACCTACTTAATTAAATGTTGAGAACTACTATACTTACACCATTAACATTCTACATACAGTTCTTGTCTGTCATGACTACCTATTTTTGCAAAAAATCCCGGAGGATAGAAATAAGTAAATTATACATTTAGACCGCTCTCTTGGTGCGCTCTACTCTGTTGGTGTCCCGAATAAACGAATAAATAAATAAAATAAAATAAAAATAAAAGTAATTATAATACAGGAGTAGAAAAAAGCACTTACGGCTATTTTCATTTGTATCTTTTCAGACCTATTTCGTTCCGGAAGAAGGTTTTCTGGCGGGCTTGGCATTAAATAATGAAAACGTTACTTTTAACGAAAAGTATAAAAAAATTCTGAGATTTTATGGATTCGATTTGGAAAACGACAAATTACCATCGTTTCCTGCTAATAATGTCACAAACGAAACATCCGCATCAAGTAACGGAGAAGGCGCAACAAGCATGATGACGACGACACCACTAAGCACAGCAGGCCGCGAGGAGCTGTCCACTGCGCCCGCCAGGGAAGAAACCACCACTAATCCCAATGCAGAAACTTTCAATGATATTAATGTCCGGATGCCAACTACAGCGCCGACGACTGTTAATATTGGAAATATTAACGTACTAAGTACTACCGACCCTTTAGCTACAACAACCGATGTAACAAACGTCAAAAATGTTCGTAGCACAATGCCTGCCACAGAAACGACCATTTCCACGGTTACAACAGAAACTGAAAGTACGCCACCAACCACAGTAATGACGTTTACAACAGAATCCATTACTACGTTAAATTCTTCATCTATGACTACATCTCGTACGACCGCTGGTAATGAAGAAGTTGAGACTGTGTCAAGCAATAATCAGGTTTTTATTACGTCCACTTCATCATTCGACATCACTGCTCCGCCAATTACAAGTATCAGCACAAACGAACCTTTGATTGCCTTCACTACGCAAATGGTAGAAACTGTAACCACAGAGCAATCCACGACTACCAGCGACACATCTTCGGTATCAGACACCAGCACTCCTGCAACTAGTAAATCTAATACAGAGCCTCTTGAACGACGAAAGAAATCGATTGTAAACTTTATTTTTACAAGTCCACCCTATATTGGTGACAGCCTAATGTACAGGGGATTTGACATTCCAGTTCCCGTGCCGAATGACTCTAATATAGGAAGCGACCAAATGTTCTTAGCAAATGGCTTAAAAAATGTTCAGGTGAGCTATTTTTTATTTTTATTATAATCCAAGCAGGTACGCTGCATTTACCTATGTAGATATACATACACCTTCAAATTGGGCAGTAAGTACGATTAGACGTCAATTTTAAAATTCAGTACGGATTCAAATTCCTTATATTTAAGTATTGTACGAATTTAAAAACTCTGAATGGTTTAATTTTCAACTTTCGTAACTTTGAAGATACAAGGTTATGTCCATAAAGGGGATCGTCTGGAAAATTAAGCAAAAGTATTTTTTATGCTCATTATTATAAGGGCCAACAAAAACAATGTAGGTACATAGCTAAAGCAAGAGTTGGGGTACCAAAAGTATTTTTTTCTTTGAGATATTAAGTCATTGTGAAAAATAATTGAAAACTTTAGTAAAAGCTCAAAAGTCGCTACAATAAGCGTCGTACCTTCCAGAAATAAACGACATGAATCACAATTTGTAGTCAAATAGCTGGAGTCTCACAAGCACATATTTATTGATAAACAAGTAGGTACGTTTTATTCAGAACATCCCTAAAACTTACCTTTAAAACCCATGTTTATTTTTCATTTTTAGACTAAAAATTAAAAGCAAAATTAATAATACAAACTGGTAGAGCCGGTGGGACACTTTTTAATTTCATCAATGTCATATCGTACAAAATATCAGTCAATATCTTCCGCGGCATACTATTACTGTTTGATACGAGTGCGGAAAGTTTGTCATTTTGTGTCTAGGAATTAAGGCGAGGGTCGAGACTCGGGACGAGTGAAAATTACACTTCCGCACGTGTACCAAATGACGTTTTTAATACAAATGCGAAAAAATTCAATGAAAATGCAATGAAACCAAAAGCGGTAAAGCTCCTCATCCACCGGCGCCTTGGAAAAGTAAACAGCGCTAGTGCAAAATATTCAACCTTCCGCACGATACGCACGTAGCCACAAAAAGTACTACTTTTTGAGCAACTGTATTAAAAAGTCCCTTTTTAGGGTTCCATACCTCAAAAGGAAAAAACGGAACCCTTATAGGATCACTTTGTTGTCCGTCTGTCTGTCTGTCTGTCTGTCTGTCTGTCAAGCTCTTTTTCTCTGGAATGCGTGGAGGTAGCATGCTGAAATTAATACCAAATACTCAAGCCTGCGGTTCCTTGAAGCTGTGAAAAAATCAACCTTCTAAGTCAACGCAATCAAAAGATACAGTCATTAAAAAGGCTATTTCCATACAAATTGCCGATTTCCAAAAACCTAAAGGGTACTTTCAGATGTCCTAGAAACTTGAAATTTGGTATGAAGGTAGCTCTTATAGCACAACCACTCTCAAAAGATTCAAAATCTTAAATTTTTATGTCTGTCTGTAGATTTCGCAGACCAATATAAGTTGACCCCACACTGCATACATTTTGCTTAAGAGCAGAGTTTTGCTAACACTGGACTTCTTAAAACACTGAGGAAAAGCGTTAAAATCTTTCTACGAAATCCTCGTGCGCGAGTCCGATTCGCACTTGGCCGTTTTTTTTTTTCACTTTTCATACAGTTCGTTCGTAAAGTTCGTACTTAAGCTGGATGTAGGGTGCATAAAATGATTTTTCACCTCAGCACCTCAAACAGGCGATTTTGCTATTTAAAGACGGTGAGCAAAATTCGGTTTTGCGGCGAGCGTGAGACAAAATACCTTTTTGATTTATTTTTTTAATGCCGAGAACAGTGCAGGTCTTATATACGAAGTTATAAATTCGAATTTCTTATCGTGCCGTCCCGATCAAGCTAAGAGTGTTTAAAAGGAAAGTGAAAGGGACGGTATAATACGAAATCCGAATTTCAAACTTGGGAGTAGGCCCTCTGGGCCTACTTACAATAAGTATTCGAAAGATTTGAACTTCACTTTGTTCTGTCACTTTCACTTCGATACAAAAAAACCGAGAGATAGAAACAAGTTGAATCGAAATTTGATTTTCAAATTCCATACCTAATAGGCCCAAAAAAGAAACACTCAATAAAACGTTCGGATACCTACACAACTGTAAAATTGCAAGTCATCTATAGGTTTAAAAATGTTTGTATTATATTTGTTTCTAAATAATCAAATTATATTTTTTGCGGTTAAATAAAGAGAGTATTGAAGAAAAAATACGAAGTTTGGCATACATCTAAATATCTGTATAATTAGTTATTCATAGTTTTAACAATCTATAACATTGAGACAGAATAGCGGGGATGCAGTTTCAGAACGCAGTTTTAAAAAATAGCGGGATTATTTTTTTTATTATTTTCTTTTTCTGTTACTCTAGCTAAGCGACTCGGTAATTACACGTCTAATATTATAAAAATAATAATAAATAAATAGGCAGGTATGGTATGAGTGAGTCCAGTGACGAAGTCAGCTATTTAACACCGGAAGAATTGAAGCAGCATGTAAAGACCGCAGAATTTAGTGTGAGTGCCACAAAATTTGCCCGACGTTACTTCTTTATTTATAAACCTTTCCTGCTCTATTACTCTGGTACAGGTAGGTTGTTTACATGCTTTGCCCGTGCAAAGAGGACCTCGCCATTGTCTTGTTTTATTTTCTGCGACGCAGAAGGTGTAATATTTTGTAACTGTGTCTATTTGTTTGTTGTGTCTTCTTATTGCAGGCGACGGCTGTGTGCGCGAATACTTTCATGCATGACTTTTTGTCACACTTCTCACACGAAAGCTCTTTAATTTTTGTCTGATGGTTCAACTAGTCGTAAAAGTTTTTTATTTTATTATCCGAGTCACATTAACATTTCACTATGTCACGATTTGTATTTGGATCATGTGGGTAGTTCGACAACACGTCACTTTTATAATTTGACATCTTGTAAGTGTCGGGTGTCCACTGATTGCCCTTAAAAACAGTTCACACAGAATGTCAATGTGACAAAAAAGCATAAACGAACTTTTCAAAAAAAAAACAAAGCAAATAGGCAGTTGAATGCTCTTTTACACGTAATTTTTTTTGAGTCTACCAGCACTTTCGGAAAGACCATGATTGCCAAGAAGAATGCGCCGCAAGAAACTTGGCACAAAGTCATTTTTTCTAAAAACAAGTTACATAAGCTCTTACAATACGTAACCACAGACAAATTACACAAAGAAACCTCACTCTGTCATTAAAATATTAAGAAAGAAAAAAAATACCGCATTTTAGAAACGAGTGTAAAAAGTAATTATTAGAACAGCAAAACAAGAACACTTTACTTTACTGGCACGTTTTAATTGAGCAGGAGATGTATAGGGTCTCCAGGTCAAATATCTGTAAAATTTTAAATTACAAAGGGATGTATAGGGTCCCAGAATTAATACTATAATATAATACTTTATCTAAATGGCTTATGCCCGTTTTCACCAACGACTCCTAAAATTTAAGGGATCCCTTAGCTCTTTTAGGGGACACCTAAGATCAATTTCCGTTTCACCAACGCTTAAGTAACACCTAACTGCTTAGGGGGTCCCGTAAGTTGAGGGGGTCGAATATTGACCCCCTAGCGCTAAGTGACAGTTCGCGCAGTCGCAGATGCGTTTTAATTTTTATAGGTTATCGTGCATTTGTTATGCAATAATTAACTTGATTGATAATATTTATATAAAATGGAAGGCTATTAAAATGATTTTGTAGAGTTTGGAAGCTGTTGAATAAATAGATTTAATATTCACATCGAAGTTATTTAGATCAGACTGAAGATCAGATGATTTATCAAAGTATGATAGGTACTAAAGATTTTTCATAAGATATACCTACTCGTAGAATGTCGAAAGAAAACGTGCTTTTCATACTTGAAAAAATTTAACATTAGAGGTATTTGGAATATAAGAATAATCCAAAACAGAAGAAGAATAGTTCTGTATAAAGGAAGGCCTCATCGCAGTTGGACGAATGCCTAATACTAATTATCCATCATCAGTCTATTCTTGACCCTCAGAATACAAAAAAAACCAGAAGCCGCGTTCAATCATAACGCCGCGCACTGTGTCAATTTATTATTGATTTCGCTATCCGTTTACACTTAAAATAATAATCCTATTCTGTTTTTTTATAAACCCAACGGCATTTCTGCATGTAGGAACCACATGAGAAGCGATTAATTAACATGCGCGCTCGCGGGTTCTGGTCTGTTCTGTATTATACGGGTTTCAAATAAATCGAATAACACAATACTTTGAAAATATGTACAGATCATGAATAAATTATCAGATAACTAATCATTCCAGTTTCAGTCAATGAATGCTCGCTAATAAACTACAATCATCGCACCGAAAGTTCGAAAAAAATTTGATAGTTATAAACTGTTCTGATTTTTCTGGATGGCAAAGATAATGCCATACAGCATCAACATTTAAAAATAAGAAATAAGACGTCAATTTAGTATTATTTATATATCTGTATTGTTTTTCTATGTTTTTATAATGTTGGTTTAATTTTTTACAGACGATTTTTGAAGTTATTTCTCTTAAAAAAAATTATTGATACAAAACCGGTTTTAGAAATCACTATAGCTAAAACAAACCGTCACTTAGTTAAGTAACCCCTATTAAGGCGTTACGTAAGATGGTGAAAACGAAATTAGGTTAGGGAGAGATATAAGAGGCCACTTAGGATAGGGGTCCCCTGACTAGGTGATGACTTAAGTGTCGTTGGTGAAAACGGGCATTAGAGATGTATAGTCTCTAGGGTCAATTTAAACTAAATTTAAAATCAGCAGAGGTATAAAACGCCTCCACGGTCAAATAATAAGTATAATAATACATATACATAAACTGGAGATGTATATGGTCTCCAAATGTCAAATAACAAAAATTTATGAAATATACATTTCATGTCATCATGTCAAATAAATGAAACATTATTTATGTCAATTGTATTACAATTAGTACGCAGCGGACAACGGCAACAGAGCCGGACAACATACACGAATATCTTCGGGACGCAGCCAAGTCACATTGATGTCCTAATTATCTTCTGTTTTCAGCCTTTAACGTCATTTTAGTTAAAATAGGTTTAGAATAACAAGGTAATTTTCTACTCCTATATTATAATAAAATCTGTCAATTAAATGGTAAAAAAATATATACAATAATAACTAATGTTATAAGTCTGTTCCAAGTTTTATGCTCTATGGTCGGAATTCAGTAACATAATAACCCATACTAATTTCATTAAGTAATTCTTATATAACTAAGTCCAATCCTGATTTAGTTTCTTTAAACTTGCGTGTGCCTCGTGATTGGTTGCTTAAACATAACATGAGTAAAAACAGTTGTAAGAAATGTATTGATTTAAATTTTCGCTACTTTCACACATTATCATGATACTCGGGACTTAATCGCGTAAAAAATATATGTGCAACCTATGGCTACCCATGCATATATGCTAGTGGCAACCCTAGTGAAAAAACGAATAATAAAGACCAAGTGCGAGTAGTTCGAGGAACCCGTGCAGCTAGGAGATGTTGATACCCGCCTCTTCAGTCCCTTCGAAGCCATGGACGCAACGTCGCCTCCGAAATGTCGAGGTATTTAAATTGAAGTATATATGTTTTACGCGATTAAGTCCCGAGTGTTAAGTCCCGACAAAGCTTAATGAGCTAAGCACGGCTCTCTCGGCAGCGGCCGTCGGTCACCTTTCATTAATCTAAGGTTTCGAATGATCCAGAAGATCCAGTGGTCCAGGGGGGGGGGGGGGGACAGGGACACACACAGCTGCTTCCCCCGCCCCAACCCTCGTTACGCCCATGAAGCAGGCTTTATAAGTATACCTACGAGTAATAGTTGACCATGCAACTTATTTATGTTTGTCCATGTCAGTAACCAATATAAAATGACCCCATACTGCGTACAGTTTGCTTAGGTAGGAGTAGTAGGGCTCTGTTAACGATGAAAAATTTAAAACACTCGGGAAAAGCGGGAAAAATCTTGGAGACTCGATTCCCACATTAGACGAACTATTTACATAGGTACGTCTACAAATTACTACGGAACCTTCGCCCTCGCACTTGGCAGGTTTTATTTTTATTTAAATGGGTAGGCAGTTGTCAATTTTAACCCCCGACGCAAAAAGAGGGAAGCTTTAAGCTTGACCTGTGTATCTGTGTATCTGTCTATCTGTCCGTGGCATCGTAGCTCCTAATTGGATGAACGCATTTGGACGCGGCTTTTTTTAATCGAAAGCTAGTATAATCGAAATGGTTCTTAAGCTTTATAAAAATCGGTTCAACCGTTTTTGAGATAGGTATTACACATTGAAATGAAAATGTCGGTGGGTGTTTGTTAAATTCAGATCCCAAATGTCCGTTGATGTCATCAGTAAGTTCTGGGAAACCGAATCCGGGAGCCCGTTGATATCTTCGGAAGTGCATGACAAGAAAAAATAATAAAAATTAAAAATCCCCCGACGTGAAAACCTATAAAAAGCAAAAAATATATTTTCTGGGCCTGGTCCTTTAATGAGGCACCACTTACTAACTTTTTCGCAGTCGGGTGCCGTACGGAGGGCCTACAAACACTCCTACAAATACAAAAATACGGCACCCGACTGCAAAAAAGTAAATATACCTAGTTCCTAATTAAAGGTATTTAAGCTCAGATATTTTATTTTTTATAGGTTATTTATGTCGGGGGTTTTTAAGGCAAAAAATGCCCATTAGTGTCGATTTCTGGTAATTTGTTTGGAGTGAAACCACAGTATATATACATATAAGCTAAAGCAGAACAGAAACTACGTACAAACGTTCGAAATGACGCACGCACACAGACGCACGTCTTTACAAGGCTAATAAGCGGAAATAGCACTGCTGTCAGTCGCGGGTGCCGCGTCGAGACGAGTGGCGACTCTTTAATAGATATTATATAGCTGGTATAATTTAATGACGAATAATGGTAATAGCATAGTGACATAACTTATTTACTTTTTATTATTTTAATTCGAATTGTAATCAGTGGAATAAAAAAAAATTCAATCTAAGATTGCGGATTGGGATTGGGTTTATAATTTTTGTTAATAAAATGATCATAAGGGTGGCGATTTCGTGTAATTTGGCAGCGGTGAGCTCGAATTTGACATTATTTTTTGGATCCAAGATGGCGGATGACAGTTTAGCATTTTTGTCACTAAAAATGGCTACGGGTGTCGATTTCATGTAATTTGGCAGCGGTGAGCTCAAATTTAAACTTATTTCTAACAGACTTCAAAAAAGGAGAAGGTTCTACGTTCCACTGTATGTATTATTTTTTTTATGTATGTAAGTACATCGATTACTCCGTCAATTGTAGACCGATTTTCATTTTTTTTTTTATTCGAAAGGGTATACTCCTGAGGTGGTCCCAATGTCACCAAGTCATGATCTGATGATGAGATCCCAGGGAAATCGAGGGCAACCCTCAAATTTTATAGGCACGCATTATGTGTTTCATATATTTTCAAAGGCTATTCAAGTATTTGCGTCCGGTAGTCATCATGTCATGTTGATGTGCTGATGATGGAAGGTATAACTCCTTAACGGTTAGGAGTTGGAGGATAATTCTCAGAATGTTAAATCTTTATTCGAAAGGGTATACTCCTGAGGTGGTTCCATTATCACCAAGTCATGATCTGATGATGGGATCCCAGGGAAATCGAGGGCAACCTTCAAGTTTCATAGGCCCGTATTATGTGTTTCATATATTTTCTAAGGTTATTCAAGTATTTGCGTCTGGTAATCATCATCTCATGTTGATGAGCTGATGATAGAAGGTACAACTCCTTAACGGTTAGGAGTTGGAGGATAATTCTGAAAATGTTAAATCAACATAAAATTGTGAAATAAAAATCTTTTAACAAAAAAGTAAAACCGCCATCAAAAAAAATCTTAGAAAAAAAACGTAAAATAATCCTCTAAAGCCTAAAGGTTTATGACCTAGCACTAAGTAGCAGAAATATGAAGTCGGTGCGGTGCAAGTGGAATATTCTTTGAATGAAGCACCGACTGAGTGCTAGGTCATAAACCTTTAGGCTTTAGAGGATTATTTTACGTTTTTTTTCTAAGGGATTTTTTGAAGGCGGATTTACTTTTTTGTTAATTTGAATCCAAGATGGCGGGTGACAGTTTGTCATTTTTATCACTAAAAAAATGGTCGTGGGTGTCAATTTCACGTAATTTGGCAGCGGTTAGTTCGAATTTGACATTATTTTTTTGATCCATGATGACGGATGACCGTTTGGTATTTTTAATAACTAACAAAAATAAAGTTTTCTTAAAATGTTGAAGATTATTTAAGTAATTACACAATATTGTTTGTAAACTAGTCAATTCATTCGATTATAAAACCCAAATAAACGTTTTAGTAAATAATAAATAAAAATACATTAATTTTATAATAATTTAGAGTGACAACCCTAATGCTCTAATGAAAACTAGCTAGTTATCTCAAAAAAGGCTTAAATAGCTGAGATACAAAGCTGACTACACACAAACTTTTTCAATTTTACAAAAAATAAGAGGACAACCCGAACGCTCAATTGGCGCTTACGTCATCATCTCAACAAAAAGGCCTAGTTTCTGTACTGCTTTAGCTTATATATATATACTGTGGTGAAACCGAATTTGACATTATCCTTTCGATACAAGATGGTGGATGACAGTTGGACATTTTTGTCTTGAAAAATTGGCTAAGCGTGTCGATTTTATGCACTTCGGCTGCTGTGAGCTCGAATTTTAAAACATGACTTTTCGACAAAATTAAACTTCTAAGTCAATTCAATCAAAAGATACAGTCATTAAAACGAAAATTACTTAAAAACAAAAAACCATACTGCAAAGACAATTAACTAATTAGTGACACTCGCAAGATTAACACAAATCGGTCGACGTAAGAATCATCAAAATCGGCCGACGCATTCGGTCTCTAGAGTGCCACAAAAGAACAAACACACATACGTACATAGGCTAATAAACACATTACCTTCCTTTGCGTTTCGCAGTCGGGTAAATAAAAAGTTGTTTCCATACAAATTGCCGTACTGTGAAAACCCAACTCCCAGTTGTCCTCGAAACTTGAAGTTTGATATAAAAGTAGCTCTTACGCACAACCACCGAGAACAATCTCAAACTTTTATGTCTGTCTGTAGATTTCACAGACCAATATAAAATGACCAGTGGACAACTTAAAACACTAGGGAAAAGCGGGAAAATCTTTGATCGGAACCCTCTGCGCGCGAGTCCGACTAGCACTTGGCCGGTTTTTGTATATATAGATTTGCAAAATCATGGGTAAGCATTTTTTTAAACTATTCCAAGTTTCAAGTCAAGCATTAGGAGTTCCTGAGATAACAAGCTGTGACGGACAAACAGACAGATAAGAGGACTCTGAGAAATGGGACTTGGCATATTTTTTAAATTTAAAAACATGAGTAGAGCTAAAAGGAGTAAAGTAAGTAAATAGCAGGTACAAAACACAATGAAATATATCTACCTGTACCAAAGTAAACTTACGATATTTTTGCTTGGTCGTCCTTGCGAAATTTCTGCAGGGCAGAGTTGTTGACTGGGGCGAGCGGCGAGCGTAAGCTAGTTTGGTTTAATGCTTGATAATTATAGTCGTCCCACGATAACTCTGCAACGAACTGACTGTTTATATTGAGGCAATTAAAATGCTGTTTTTCTATTAAGCATTAACATTGTTGTTTTATTTTATCAGAGAGAACCACAGTTAAATCAGTTAAGACACATTCAAGTTGTTTTAGAAGATATGAAAAACATAGACAAATTATTATGTGGAGTGGACATTATAACATCCAACACTGACAACAGTAGAAATCTAAAGTTTGTTTATGGCAACACTGATTTATAGTCAAACAACACGTTTTGAACTTGTGATTAGATTAATTATTAAACAGGTCATCGTCCATTCACCATCCAACATTAAAATACCTCTCATATTTAGTTTTCTAGATTTTTTTTACCGTACAACGGCAAAACCTGCTAAACACTGGCAAAATTGTCCTCCAATGGACAGAGCCATATTGAAAAACAAACAGCAACTTTTGATTGCTACTATCATTATTGTTTTTAATTTAAGAAGCGTCTGTCTGAGTGACATGAAAAAAGTATTACCACAACGTGATTTTTCGGGGTTACCAATTAATATCTTATGCAGAGTTATCGTGGGACGATTATATTGAGCTGTTACTGTACGGCTGGTAGGTTTCGTACATGGAGTACGACGAGGTGCTGGAGCACGCGCAGCTGGCGCACCTGGAAGCGGCGGCGCTGCGGCTGCCGCTGGACAGCGCGCGCTACTACCTGCTGGCGCTGCTGCCGGCGCGCGCGCACGCCTCCGCGCTGCCGCGCCTGCTGGCCCGCCTGGCGCGCCACTCCGACCTGCGCGACGTCTACGCTGCGCTGCGCCCCAAGCGGGTCAAAGCAAGAATACCCAGCTTCACTGTTAAAGGCCATGTTATCCTCACCGCTGATTTACAAAAGGTACCTACTGTATAGTTTATGCAACTGGTACAAAATTAAGGCCTAATAGAGTTGCATACATTACTTTATCTACACACATATCATATGTCCTCTATAATGAGTTCAGGAACAGTAGAAAATGACCAGCATTTCGACATCCAGTAACGAAAAGTCATTACGACGTCGAATTCGATGTAGTAACGCGTTTTCGATATCGAATTCGATGTCGTTATGAGTTTAAAATTTGAGTCGTCTTCAAAAACCAACAATTTGCAATAAAAAAAAATCGATATGAATTTAATAAATAAAAAACAGTCAAATTCGTGATAGGTATAATATATACGCCTTCGGCTTCTGAACCCATCATAGAGTACCTACTTATAAAATATGTGTGTAGATAAAGTAATGTATGCACTCTACATAATTAGGCCTTAAAACACTCGTGTGATTTCTTATTATAAAACTCGGCTTTAAGGACCACACTCGTAATAACGCATAAAACCACACTCGTGTGTTAAGGACCCTCATTATGCAAAAGTTGCATAAACTTTTATAATAAAAAAATTATAAGTACTCTATGATGGGTACAGAAGCCGAAGGCATATAATTACGTATAGGCAATAATACCTATCACGAATTTGACAGTTTTCTTTTATTTATTAAATAATCGAATTCCTTTAGAAAATATATGGAACATATAATGCGTGCCTGTAAAATTTGAGTGTTGTTCTCGATTTCCCTGGGATCCCATCCTATCATCAGATCCTGACTTGGTGACAAAGGGACCACTTTCAAAGAAAAAAATATTTTTCTAATCGGTCCAGCCATCTTCGAGTAATCAGGGAACATGTTCCCAGGGAGTGTGTTACAAAAATTTATACAGTAAAACAGAACTTCAAAGTTGATTAATTTTTTTCTAACAATCTTTAAACAAACAAAAATTATCTCCATCAGTCACAAATACAAAAAGTAAGTAAGGATTAACAAACGATTATTACAAAATGTACGTACTCATCTTGATTAATCTACAGTACTTCCTCTTGCAATCAATTTTGTTTGGCCTTTCTACCAAATTCTCAATTTTTTATTCTTTCTTCCTACTTTTACCTTATTCTGTCTAATTATTGTTTGCTTCTTCTTTTTATAATGTCAGAATAATGCTCTACTTGGTTTTCTTCCTCTATTGGTATCTCTTGATTTAAACTCGCAATAAAAAGCTAAAATTTTAATACAAAATTTCCTGTGCTCACTAATTAACGTCGAGTTTTGGTAATTATCCGTCATTGGTTGATTCCTACAATTTCATTTTCATTTTTCTTCGCAAGTATCTTGGAGTTCCTGTTCTATACTATATTGCATACAATCCTTCATTTTCTTTAATAATGTATTCACTAATAATATAAATAAATAAATATCATGGGACAATTTGAAACCAATTGACCTAGTCCCAAACTAGGCAAAGCCTGTACTATGGGTACTAGACAACGGATAAACATACTTATGTGGATACGTACATACTTATACGAGGGCTGTTTGATAAGTACCCGTTTTCTAAATATATTAATATCACTGGCCGCAAATAAGTATACCACCCTTTTAAGCCATTTTTCAGAGGCGGGAAAATTAAAAAAAAAATGGCATTCTTTTGTTTTTTTTTCTCATTTGACAACGATTCAGTGAAGGCGTGAACTTAAAATTGTTAAAATGGAGAAAGAACAGTATCGGTCTGTAATTAGATTCTTATTTTTGGAAGGAAAAACATGTGATGCAATAAAAGTAAGAATGCAATCGGTTTACCATGAATGTGCTCCTTCTATGACAACTGTCAGATATTGGTATAACGAGTTTAAGCGGGGGAGAACAACCGTCTTTGATGAGGATGGCCCAGGCCGGCCAGTTGAGGTGACTACAGACGATATGGTTAAGAAAATTTAAAATATCGTTTAAGCCGACCGCCGAATTAAACTTCGAGAAATCGTTCATGCTGTAAACGTTTCAATCGAGATGGTACAACACATATTAGAAGAAAAATTGGGTATGAAGAAAGTATCGGCGAGGTGGGTGCCGCGTTTACTCACGGAGGAGCAAAAACGGAACCGACTGACTACTTTGGAGCAGTGTTTGGCCGTGTTCAAACGTAACCCGAAGGAGTTTCTGCGTAGTTTCGTGACCGTGGACGAAACGTGGGTCCACCACTACACCCCGGAAATGAAAGAGCAGTCGAAGCAGTGGATTTTACCGGGTGAACCTGCTCCAAAGAAAGCAAAAACCGTCCCATCGGCTGGAAAGGTCATGGCGACCGATTTTTGGGATTCGCAGGGTATTATACATATTGACTATTTAGAAAAGGGAAAAACAATAACAGGGCAGTACTATGCCAATTTATTGGATGATTTTGACGCCGTGTTGAAGGACAAACGACCCCATTTAAAAAAGAAAAAAGTACTGTTTCATCACGACAACGCCCCGGCTCATTCGTCCAGAGTTGTGACGGCTAAATTAGCACAGTTACGCTACGAACTATTGTCTCACCCCCCGTATTCTCCAGATTTGGCCCCAAGCGATTTCTTTTTGTTTCCCAACCTAAAAAAATGGCTCGGTGGCAAGCGATTTGGATCAAATGACGAAGTCATTGCCGCCACAGAGGCCTATTTTAATGACTTTCCAAAATCATGCTTTTTGGATGGTTTATTGAAGCTTGAGTATAGGTGGAACAAATGTATAGAGTTAAAAGGTGACTACGTAGAAAAATAAATGCATATATACAAAAAAAATATGTTTTTTTTTTCCATAAACGGGTACTTATCAAACAGCCCTCGTATACATAATTATCAAACATCCAAGACCCGAGAACAAACATTCATATTCGTCATACAAACATCTGCCCCGACCGGGGATCGAATAGAAGCGTACCTTGGACTTTTAGGATGCCCCGTGTTTAACTGAAATAATTATTATAAATTAAGGGTTAACAATGGAACCCTGGGAACACACAAACACATTTTTTTTTAAGTGACTTCTATGAAATATATGGAAAAGTCATAATAGATTTTAAAATATTCATTACCGTGATTTTAATATCATTGCCGTGACCTGTAAGGAGCTACGGTAAATTACGGTAATGAGGGTCCTGGTAATGAATATTTCGTACACGATGCCGAATAGCCAACCATTTTGAGTGCATTTTTATTTACAATTAAGAGATTTGCATAGTACTTAATCTCTCAAAATGCATCAATATGTAAATAAAGTACATTAGACAATATTTACCAAAAAAAAAAGGCTACCCAGCGATGATTTCAAAATTGTGACAATCTCCCGTTTAGCGACTTCGGGATAAGTTTCAGGGAATATGAAAATCAATTCAACAATTTGAAGAAAAACATAAACAAAAAGATGTGGTCCGTATCGCACCAAGAGAAGGTCACTCCCACACTGGAGATTCCAGTGTTTACCGGTAACTATAATCAATGGGTGTCGTTCAAAGACTTATTTACCGAGGCTATTCACAACAACCCAACTATCTAATGCTCAGAGAATGCAGTTTTTAAAGGCGAAGATTAAAGGAGAAGCCGAAAGATTAATTCAACATTTATCCATTTCCTCTGAAAATTATTTAACATGTTGGGAGATACTTAACCATCGCTATAACAACAAGAAGCTTATATTTACATCTCATATGAATATTTTATTCGGACTAGCCAACATACATCCGAACTCAATGTCTCAAATTAAGAGGATCCACGCTGTTTCTATTGAAACTCTCAACGCTATAAAAACCTAGGAGTAGATACAACAACATGGGATCCTATTTTGGTGCACATTTTGTGTCAGAAGCTGGATTCTGAAACATACACTGACTATCTAGAATCACTAAAGAACTCAAAAGAAATGCCAGTCCTGCAAGAGCTTTTAGATTTCTTGGAAAGCAAGTTTACTACCCTAGAAACATCCTCTCGACGCAAGCAAGATGCTCCTCAGAAGCCGAACATTCAACATTCATCCAACATACGAAAATCTTTCAACAATTTTAACAACCATAGAAACGAGAACGGAAACACATCAGTTGCGAAATCATTCCACGTCTCAGGTTTCAAATGCCCATTGTGTAAATATGACCACGGAATTTACAATTGCAAGTTCTTTTTACAAATGCCGAATGAAGCTAAATTAAATACAGTAAATAGATTGAAACTTTGCGTGAACTGCCTATTCTCACATAACGGAAAAGAATGCAATTCAACAAAGAAATGTCGCAATTGTCAAGCTGCACATAATACTATTTTACACGAGGCGATAGAAAAATCTAGGTCAGGCCGAGGAATGACATCGACACCCCGAGAACGTGTAGCTAGCACAACACATGTTTCGCAATCACAAGACAAAAAGTATTCGGAGACATAACGATTTCACTTTCACAACAGAAGTAATTATTATGAACAATCTAATAAAAATCTACCAAACAAAACATTCCCGAAACCGTCATGGTCAAACATACAAAACATTACCTTAGCAGATCCTGAGTTCTACATTAGTCGCCCGGTAGATTTATTGTTAGGAGCTGAAATCTACACTAACATTATTATGAACGGAATTTTGAAAGGTGAGAACGCATCTCAGTCATTGGCTCAACAGACCCAGTTAGGCTGGATGCTGTGTGGAAGCGCTGAAACATTTTTTTGTAACGTAATTATCAACAACATTGAAGACATTCAACAATTTTGGGAGGTGGAGGATATAAATGAAGAAGATTTGTCCTCGGAAGAAAGGGACTGCGTCAAATGGTTCCAAGACACAACTATACGTAGCGAAGAAGGGAGATACGAGGTGCGACTTCCTATGAAACAGGACTTTGAGAAAAAACTTGGAAGCTCAAAACAAAAGGCTGTTGCCCAATTTCGGAGTCTACAACGAAAAATGGAAAGACAACAGAAGCTAGCAGAGGCCTTTAAATTATTTATGAAGGAGTACTCAGATTTACAACATAAGCAACCAGTAAACACTGACAGAAAGAGAATTGAAAATTATGTACCTTATCATGGAACTGAGCGACCTGAATCCATAACTACACAATATAGAGTAGTTTTTAATGCATCAAGTAAAACATCGACAGGGTGGTCTCTCAATGACCTCATGGTCAAAGGCCCAAACTTGCAACAAGACCTTCAATCACTGCTTCTAAAGTGGCGTCAATACCCGTATGTTCACACAGCAGATGTTGAGAAGATGTACAGGCAGATAGCAATACATAAAGATGACGCAGCACTACAAACTATAGTCTGAAGAGAATCACCAGAACAACCATTACAGTCATTTCAATTAATGACCGTAACTTATGGAACAAAGGCCGCTCCTTTCTTGGCGATGATGACTTTGAAAAGATTAGCAGCTGATGAGCGTAACAATTTTCCCGAAGCTGCAAAAATACTAGAAACATCTTTCTATATGGATGACTTGCTCCACGGAGCGTATACATTACGACAAGGAAAGAAAGCAATTGGCGACTTACAACTACTACTGCAAAAGGGAGGGTTCAATTTAAGAAAGTGGTCATCAAACCATCCAGAGCTATTAGAAAATATAACTGATGATCGCAATAACAATAACATTCTTTTTAACTTCAAAACCGAAGACATTTCAAAAACACTAGGGTTATGCTGGAAACCATCAGAAGATAAGTTTACGTTTAAAGTCGAAACTAGCGATCAAATAAAGGTAACAAAACGAATCCTGTTATCAGAAATATCGAAGATCTTTGACCCCCTCGGGTGGCTAGCGCCACTCGTTACTAAACTGAAACTATTGTTTCAAAAGTTATGGAGAGCAAAAGTTCAATGGGATGAAGAGGTCCCAGATGAAATCAGAAAAGAGTGGATAAAGCTGCAAACAGATTTTAACAAAATCAATGACTATGAAATTCCACGATGGATAAATAGCAAAGAACATGACGTCATAGAGTTGCACGGGTTCTGTGACGCATCGACAGTAGCCTACGCGGCAGTTGTATACGCTCGTATCAAAAATGAACAGCATATTGTTTTGGTCGCTGCCAAAACAAAACTAGTCCCTCTTAAAAAGACACTAACATTACTAAGGTTGGAGTTAAGTGGAGCTTACTTACTCTCGAAACTTATAGACAAAATTAAACCAGGCACTGAATGAACATGAAATTAAAACGTATGGCTGGACTGAGTCAAAAGTGGTCTTAGGGTGGCTACAGGGTGACCCAGGACGCTGGAAGCCCTTCGTCTCGAACAGAGTGAAGCAAATTACGCAAAGCATGCCAAAAGAACAATGGAGTTATGTAAAAAATTAAAAGAGACACGGCCCCATTTGGCAAAGAAGAAAGTGTTGTTTCACCACGACAACGCTCCAGCATATTCTTCCAGAATTGTCACTGCCAAATTAAACCAACTACGATACGAATGACTTCCACACCCACCTTACTCATCGGATCTGGCTCCCTGAGACTTTTTTCTTTTTCCCAATATGAAAACATGGCTCGGGGGAAAGAAATTCAGGTCAAACGAGGAGGTTATCACCGAGACAGAAGATTATTTTAGAGAGTTTGAGAAATCCTATTTTTGGAGGGGTTAAATAAGTGGCCGAAACGATGGGAAAAGTGTAAGGACCGCGGTGGAGATTATGTTGAAAAATAAAAACTTTAAAAAAATGCGTTTTTATTTTTAACGCGGGTTCGTTTTGATCCACCCTCATATAAAATAAAAATGAATCGAACCCTTATCGGATCACTTTGTTGTCCGTCTGCTTGTCAAGAGGTAGCATGCTGAAATGAATATCAAATACTCAGGCCTGCAGTCACTTGAAGCTGTGAAAAAACTTCTAAGTCAACGCAATCAAAAGATAGGTACAGTAGTCATTAAAAAGTTTGTTTCCATACAAATCGCCGTACTGTGAAAACCTAAAGGGTATCTACTTATATATAGACTGTGTATCTACTTACTTCCAGTTGTCCTAGAAACTTGAAATTTGGTATAAAAGTAGCTCTTATAGAACAACCACTCAGAAAAATCTGAAAACCTTAAATTTTTATGTCGGTCTGTACACGTCACAAACCAATTATAAAATGACCCACACTGCGTACATTTTGCTTAAGAGCAGGGCTCTGTTAAAATTGGATAACTTAAAACACTGAGGAAAAGCGGGAAAAATCTTTGGACCGACCCCTCAGTGCGCGAGTCTGAATCACGCTTGGCCGGTTTTTTTTCTATGTGGTCAGTGTGTTAAGATAATGAAACCTTACTTAGTAAGTATTAAAATATATACTTAAGAGGATTTCCTGAGAGGATGACCTTGAACGTTTCGCGCTTTCCTCACCCCATCTCACTTCTACTAAACAACTTCGTTTTAGTGGCGACATCTATTAAATATTGGTCTGACTTCATTTTACACAGTGTTATCACAAGTAACAAGTCTTTTCGAAAAAAATAATTCGTTCATAATTCGCACCGAATACGTAAATCACTTATTTTTGTTTTTAATATTATTATAAACTAGCTTTTGCCCGCGACTTCGTACGCGTAGACAATAACGTAAGTACCTAATGCAAATACTAGTTTTTAACGGAAGATGGTGATGTTGCTGTTTTTTTGTCTATGAACCCAATGGAACTTCCTACCTACTTAATTAAATGTTGAAAACTACTATACACCATTAACATTCTACAAACATACAGTTCTTGTCTGACATGACTACCTACTTTTGCAAAAATTACCGGGCGATAGAATTAAGTAGGTAAATTGTACATTTAGACCCATTAAAAAAATCTTTGACTATTAGAAAGCTACACTGTTTCTGATTGACATTAGGCTACTTTATCACGAAAAAGTGTATGAAGTTCCCGCGGGATAGACCTACATATTTAATAAATCTTAAATGTCAATCAGAGACAGTGTAGCCTCCTATTAGTGTTTTTTTTTTAATCAGTCCCGAAATTTAATTCGCTTATTTCTATCCCGCGGGAATGGGGATGTACCGAAAAATCTAACCCCCTCTTTTTATATTTTATTTCGATAAAATAGGCCAAAATAAGGATACGGGTTTCTCATTTTTTTATTTAAATGCGTAATTTTTTTTATATTCATTAAAAATGTTAGCTACAGCAATGACGTCACAATGATCAAGATAGCAGATTTTTTCTCTTGAACGCACCCCAATGCACGCTTTTGCAATATCTGACTGGCAACACTTAAATGAAAATAATAGATTTATTGATTATTTTTGTTTTATTTTTATGAAACATTCATAGAATGAAATTCAACATACAATGACAATGCAAAGAAAAATTCGTTAAGCAGCTGGACTTGAACCAGCAACCTCGGTAATCCGTACCACGCTCCACCAATTAAGCTATACTTAACGTTGGTGTACCTAACGAATTTTTCAATGCCTTGTGTCATATTTTATTTGGAAGATCTCTCCTCAGCGCCATCTATGAGTAGCTTAATCAAGCAGCTCACCCACTACGGAACTTCTACAGTTACGCATTAGTGGCAAGAGATGGAGCTATTTTGTGAATCAATGAAAATAATCGATTTATTGATTATTTTTGTTTTATTTTTATGAAACATTCATAGAATGAAATTCAACATACAATGACAATGCAAAGAAAAAAAAAAAAAAATTTCTTTGCATTGTCATTGTATGTTGAATTTCATTCTATGAATGTTTCATAAAAATAAAACAAAAATAATCAATAAATCGATTATTTTCATTGATTCAGAAAATAGCTCCATCTCTTGCCACTAATGCGTAACTGTAGAAGTTCCGTAGTGGGTGAGCTGCTTGATTAAGCTACTCATAGATGGCGCTGAGGAGAGATCTTCCAAATAATATATGACACAAGGCATTGAAAAATTCGTTAGGTACACCAACGTTAAGTATAGCTTAATTGGTGGAGCGTGGTACGGATTACCGAGGTTGCTGGTTCAAGTCCAGCTGCTTAACGAATTTTTCTTTGCATTGTCATTGTATGTTGGCAACACTTACAGATAACATGTCATGTCATTGTCAATCATGTCACCACATGATATTGATACCGATATTTGTTGTTGATTTTAATGATCTTGCGATAAAATGGACAAATATACGTGTTTCGTGCCTGATTGCATCAACTTTCACAGAAATATACGTGCAGAAGATGCAGGAATATTATAAAACCCAAACCAGAAGTATCGCCTTTGAAATTCTTGTCTATAAAATAATACGTGAAGTGAAAACGTTGGACCCCTTTTTCCGACTACTGCGCGCACGGAGGTCACTCTAAGTGATCACTAGTGTATTTTAATGTTCCTCATTCGTATCTGTTCCTATATTTTTGTAGAATAAAGCATTTAATTCATACATGGTGGGTTTGAAATTTCGATTCAGATATCGTAAACAAATTAATCGTGTTTGAATAAAACCGTTAAACGTCAAAGCGACATATGAAAAGCTGTCAGATAAAAATTCAAATGGTCCGAAACCGTAGTATGACATTCAATGTTGTGAATTTCAGTGACATTTTCAACTAAATTAGTACATTGAAACAATTTGATTAATTTAATATACTTAAATATCAAACCAGCTTTTGCTATGTAAATGTTTATTTATTTTATTTCATTTTTATTTTGTAACAAAAGTATGACTGAAAGTTACGTTAAAATAAGAATGTACACCACAGCTGTAATTAGGACTCCCAGAAGTCCGACCACAGGTTAAAAAATATTACAAGCTCGTGTCTTCGATATGTCTTCGTCACAACGATTAAGGTCGAAATAAAGTTAAATTAAAAAAATAGCAATAACTTATTAATAAAATCATTAGAATAAAATCTGATGATTGGAAATTGTTAAGAAAACCTATTCCTCGAAATGGTTTTTGAATTAGCATAGGTTGTCAAAAACTGGTACATCCCCATTTTGCATTTTAACTCTTTAGATCGATTTAATAAAAAAAATTCTTGAATAGAAAGCTACCAGTTCTTTACTGATATTGGCTACCTATTTTTCCTCGGGAAAATGCAAAACTCCCTGAGGATAAAAATAAGTGAATTTTGTATTTCGACCGATCAAAAAAAAAAATTCGCTAATTGAAAGCTACCTACACTGTTTCTAATTGACATAGGCTACTTCTATCCCGAAGTTGAATTCACTTATTTCTATTCCGCGTGAATTTTGTATTTTGCCGGAGAAAAAGTAGCCTATGTCAATCAGGGATAATGTAGTTTTCTATTGGTGAAAGTTTCAGATATTACCCCCTACAAAAAAAGAAAAAAAACAAAGTTTTGGTATTATAACTGTCAATACTATTTATATTTACCGAAAATGTTATTAACATATCAATACATATTAATTATTTTTTTTATACATAAGATTATTTATGAAATTAACACTACCTACAAAGTAAATTAAAATATTAAAACTAAAACTAACTTAAAAATTAAATACCTACCAAACCTGGACCTCTCGGCAGGGTGCCCATCACGCAGGCAGCATTCCCGCGCTGAATTGCAATAGCAATTCTTTGCGCGAGAAAGCTGCCCGCGCGAGGGTCGCCTGTTGCCTCTTTCAGGCGTTTGCTCAGCTCCTTGTGGAGCCCGAGCGCACCCTTACCCCAAGGACCCAGCGTCTCGACGCCAAACGGCAAGAACTCGTATTGGGCGCCGAGACCTTTGGTATTATGGTATATATTTCTAAAAATCTCGTCTTAGTACACCTCTAAGACCCTTAAGAAATATATCTGTAAACTTTCAAGTCTCTATATGCGCTAGTCAGTTATTATGAAAATAATACTATTTGGTCTTTATCCCGTGGAACATTGATGTACCAAAAATAGACGGATATGCCACCCCTTCACCGCACGCGGACAAGCAATACAGGTGATTAGTTGATTCGATGACATAGTCGCCAACGGCCGCCGCTCAGGTGACATCTCCTTGACTTGACCAAATTCAACAGTTTTACACATTTTTGAACTGTACAAACAACACGAAAAAGAAAAACAAAACACAAGGAATCACATTCAATACGTAAATAAATAATATACTTACTCATTATTTGTAAAGAAAACCATGCCTTTAAAATTATAATATTATAGCCAAATAATGCAGGGCCAACAATTTATTTCCCCACCTGACAAATTCCTACCTCTAATATTATGGCCAAATAACATAGGCCTATTAATTTCCCGACCTGATAAATCCCGACCCGAGTAGAAATTCGGAAAGAAAAACTCCTAGCTAACTTTCACAGAATATTTGTTTTTTATTTTTATTTTACTATAGCTTTGTTGGATCCTGGTAAATTGAATAAAACTATTACAGAAACTGACTATTCCATCTATTTCCACTGATTTTCCTGTTTTTAGATCTGCCAATTTAGACTGTGCATTATCTGGCCAATGACGACACTAAAATATATTTTTTGTATTTTTTCCGTTATTTTATATTTTTACCTTTGAAACTTGCCACTCTGTGAGCTTTCTCGTCTCTTATACGTAAAATATTATCAGTAGTGGCTCTGCGAGCTGTAGACCTCGTGAGCGATTTTTTTTTCCAAAAAGACTATAATTATTGAGCCTGTTTACAACATTTTACACCATAGAGAACAGCTGGACAGACATACGAAACAATTTTTGTCCAATTTGAAACGTTGACGCTTCGCTCGCTCGGTCAATAAAGAATGACCTGTTATTTTATGTTCGTGAATTAGCAGGTCATTGTTCATGCGACTACTTGTTATTTTGTGGACATGAATTAGCAGGTAGGTAGTCGTACATTATCCAGATGGTATATTTGTCTCTGGTATATTCCCTTGAAGTTTGACATGTCAGTGTAATAACAGCTAATGAGTGAAGGCCACATTTTGTCAGCGCTAAAGAGGTGCGTGGCCAGTCTTTCATGTTTAAAAGTCGATGCCGTGGAAATTTCGGAAAATCCTGAAAACTGTTTTTAGCTGTTACTTGCATGCCAAATTTGAAATATCTGATAATTATAGTCACTTTGATTCGAAAATGTAAATCCCATTTCTTCCCTATCCCGTGGGAATTTCGAAAAATCCTTCCTTAGTGCACCTCTATGATGCTCTAGGTACATGTATTCCAAATTTCAAGTCTCTAGATCTAGTCTAGTCTCTAGGACCGGCGGGTACTTGGGAGCAACAAACAGGGAATACGTGTTTTCACTTGACTGTATTCTCCATTTGCTGGGCACTATCACGTTAATTTGGTGTGTAATACAGCCTGTTCAATTCTCTATACATTCTTGTATTTCACAATTCCAAGTAAATTAATATGCTTATGATGTAGTGACAGAATATTAATTGCGACTTGCCTTACTTGTGATGCAGACATCATAAGTATTAAATACGAAAACAAAAAATGAAACGTAGAAAAACAAGTTGAGATGTTATAGATACTTAATGTATTTAAGTATATAATATCATTATGTTGTTATTAATGTTTAAATAATGTACAGAATGGCTCTAAAAAGCAGCCATTTCGGCGTCCGGCTCGGGGAAGCCCCTTAATATGTGTTGAAAATAAGTTGGTAAGCATTAGATTTCCGAAACTTTCAGTGCAGCCGTCTTAATATGAAACTATCGTGAGAGTCAATCGTACTGAAATAAACGAACCAACTTAAATACGTGAGTGATCCGGTTATTTCATTATGATGAAGTAAGACCGAAAACATAATTCTGAATTCGTTATAATATTGAAATATTGGTTAAAGCTGGGGATTCGCGACGTATTTGAGCCACGCCAGCGCGACTTCTCGCTGATGACGCCGCAGCCGGGCGTGTACGTGCGCAGCGTGGAGCAAGCCGTGTCCGTCGCGCTGCGCAAGTACCAGGCCGATGACCGGAACAGCTCAAGTAAGTTGTATTCAAAAATGTATGTCCGCTACTATAGATCTTGTAACGAAAATTAAAACCAGTATTGATCAGAAACAGTTTTGTTTGGGTGTGTTCATTGATTTAAAAAAGGCCTTTGACACAGTAAGCCACTCACTTCTTCTGCAAAAACTTGAGAACCTAGGCATTTCGGGGACAGCACTTAAAATGTTTGAGTCTTATTTGACCAATATGTACCAAATTGACAAAATTGGCCCATATAAAAGTGACCCCGTCGAAATACATTGCAGGGTACCACAGGGATCCATATTGGGGCCGTTGCTTTTTTCAATTTATGTAAATAACGTATGCGATATAGGGCTCACAGGACAGATCACATTATACGGTGACGATACATGTCTAATTTATTTCGGTAGCAACCTTGTTGATCTCGTTAAAGACGCACAATACGATTTACAAGCATTTCATGTCTGGTGTCAAAGTAATTTACTTACTATAAACTCATCTAAAACCTCATATATGATATTCGCGGCAAAAAACAAAAAGATTCCGATTTTTCCACCTCTTACCATTGATGGTGACGTAATACATTGTTCGCAACAAGAAAAATACCTAGGCCCTTTACCTCGATGATAAACTTAGCTGGAAGGCTCACATCGCACACATAAAATCAAAATTAACTTCCTTGACTGGAGCGCTCCGTAGAATTGTTGGTTGCGTCCCGCACAAAGTACGAACGATTATTTATAATTCATTGGTTAAAAGTCACCTGGAATACCTAATTGAAGTTTGGAGATGTGCTGCCAAAACAAACTTGCTATGTCTTCAAAGGTCTCAAATCAAATTAATTGAAGCTTTGTTTAAATATTGCTATCTTATGGATACTAGAACACCATACGAAAAAACAAAACTTTACAATCTAAAACAATTATACACGTATGCGACTTGTATACTTATGAAAAAAATCCTTACTAAAATACATACACAAATTACATTCACAAAAAGAACCTACAAACATTGCTTGAGAGATACGAACAAAATCAAAATAATTAAACATAGGACTGGATATGGTAAGAGGAACATTCTGTCCGACGGAGCACGGCTATATAACAGCCTGCCTGTTGACGTCAAGAAGTGTAACTCATTGGAAATGTTTAAATGCAAACTCAAAGATAAGAAGTGTTAAGATATACTGAATGTTACGATAAGCTAGAAGAAATGATTACTTAAGAAATTGTCTTAATTAAGGCCCATTGCAAGTGAACATTGTTCTTTATGAGTAAAAAAGTCTTTGAACCCAAATTTTGGTGTTGGAATTTGTTGCCCTTAAAGGCCCCGGATGCAAAATTTCAATCGGATCGAACCAAAAAAAATTTCGCCGCCATTTTGAATCCGCCATCTTGGAAAACAAAAATTTAATTAGATTACCCCTCCCTACGAGATTTGTTTGAGTACTATTCATCTATCTCGACTGGCCTTGGAGATATTCGCGTTTCAATTTTGTGTGGCGGCCATCTTGTTTTTGCCATTTTGAAAAAACTTTGACCGGCTTACCCATTGTTTGGCTGTTTTGAGCGACATTAGTTACGGGGAAACTCGGTAGGTCAAGTCGTTGCGGAGAGCTGCCCTATGTGTCAGGTCAGTTTCCACGTTCAGGTCAATTTCGTACTTTTTTGGTGATCGTGTAGGCATTTCAGATGCGACGATGTATAGAGGTGGGGACCTCTTATGGTTTCTTCAAAAGAGCATTTCGATGAGGCAGATTTCACATTGTATGGCGGCCATCTTGAAAAATGACGGAATCGAAAAACCAATTACGACGTCGGAATCTGTGACCCTGAAGAGCCCTGGATACAAAATTTCAATCGGATTGGAGTAAAAAAGAAAAACGCCGCCATTTTGAATGCGCCATCTTGAAAAAAAAAAACCAATAGATTACCTGATAATTATGGATTGTCTGATGACGTTGCGTGTCAGTGAATAAACAGCTTTCTGAAAGAATAGTGATTTTAATCCGTAGAATAATTCCGTATATTCCCATATCCATCAACAGGCGACGATGAGCATTGGAACCCTACCATGTTTCGACCCGAGAGTGGGAAGTATTTCGAAACCGGGAGAAACAATTTCTAAGTCTGAATGACATTCAGGCCGAGGGAAAAAAACGTGCTGTTTTAATTACTCATTTATCGGATGATGCGTACTCGTACTTGTTGCTACGGAATCTATGTCATTCGAGTGAGGTAGAAACCTCGACTTTTAATAAGTTGGTGGAATTCCTGAACAAGCACCTGACTCCAACGCGGGCGACTTTTGCGGACTCAGGTAACTTTTACAACGCAGTTTAAGCGGAGGATGAATCTGTCGAAGACTGGGCGGCTCGATTGCGAGGCTTAGCAGTACATTGCGCCGTCGGAGGCTGCCTAGACAAGGTTTATCGGGATAGATTTGTACTCGGGCTCAAACTCGGACCTGTGCGAGACCGACTGTGCGAGCAAGCCGCTAGTAAACTGACGTACGCAAAAGCGCTGGAGATAGCGAAACAAACTGTCACTGCGAGGCAGGCGCTGGCTACGGCGCCGGGAGCTTTGGCGGCCGCCGCTGCTGTGACCGATGCCCAGTGTGCGGCATGAAGGGCCATGCGAAAGAGAGGTGCCGCTTTAAGAACTACCGCTGCCAACGGTGCAAGGGGAAAGGCCATCTCAAGAAAATGTGCGATGCTAAAGTAAGACCTGTGAAGAACATCAACTTGGAAACGGAATCGAGTTCGGATGAGGCACGGGCGGCAGTATAATGTCGCGACTGTAAACAAGGAGTGTCAGCTTTTCAACTTCAGGTGTGTGGACAATGAACCTTATTTCGTAACGTCAGTAGTCAATTGTAGTAGGTACGAACTTAAAAATGGAAATTGATTCTGGGTCGAGCGACGAGTACTAAAAGTTATTTCGAAAGAGTTGTTTTGTCACATTTTGCTCACGAGAAACTGTTTAGTTGTAACATTCGTATGTGCTTTTATAATGGTCATAAAATTAAGCCTCTGGGGTACTTTACCACCCAAGTAACGTTCAATGGATTGACGAAAGAACTTAAGTTTATTGTCGTTGAAAATGGTGGTCCCCCATTGTTGGGGCGAGACTTTATGACCCAATTCAAATTGTGCATAACTTCAATGACTAACAAGATTGACTTGACGTACGGAAACTTTACGAGGTACGAAATTTAATCGAAAAATATAAATAATTATTCGGTAAGGTTTTAGTTTGTTACACTAGTGCTGACGTTACGTTGCAATTAAAGGAAGGTGCCAAGCCGAAGTTTTGCAAAGCTCGCCCATTGCCGTTCGCGATCAAGGATAAGGTCGAGGCCGAGCTCGAGAGGTTGGTCGTGCAAGGCATCCTGGAGCCCGTGAACCACTTGGAGTACGCAACTCCGATTGTTCCAGTTCCCAGATCCAATGGTAGCATCAGAGTTTGTGCCGAGGATAGAAAAGATTTTTGCTAAGCTGAGTAATGGTCACCAATACTCGAAATAAGACTGTAGTCAGGCGTAAAATCAGTTACGGCTGTCAGAGGAATCACAAAAGCTTACCACCATAAATACCACCAAAGGGTTACAATACAAGAATACAAGAAGGGTTTAAATACAAGAGGCTAGTGTTCGGTTTAGCGTGTGCTCCAGCGATCTTTCAGCGCACTATTGACAACCTCTTGGCGGGAATAGATGGCGTAACAGTATTCCTCGATGACGTTTGCGTGACAGTTCCGACTAAAGCCATACATTTGGAACGTCTGGAAAAAGTGTTCCAACGCTTCCAGGAATCAGGTTTTAGGTTAGATAAAAGTAAATGTTATTTTTTCCAAGATAGTGTAATTTATTTGGGCCATATAATAAGTAAGGATGGTCTGCAAAAGTCTCCAAAAAAGGTAGGGGCTATATTAAAAGTGTCAAAACCCACTAATATTAATTTGCCATACCTAAAAAACGTTTTTTACTCAAACGTTTTTTAGGTATGGCAAATTACTACCGTAATTTTGTGCCAAATAAGTCTTCAATATTGGCCCCGCTTCACGAGTTGCTGCGTGAAGGTGCAGAATGGAAGTGGACGGAGCGGCAACAGGCGGCCTTCGAAAGAATGAAGCGCGAGCTCAGCAGCGACTTTGTACTGGCGCACTTCGACCCGGCGGCGCAGCTGGTGCTAACCTGGGCGCGGTGCTGGCCACCGTTAACGCCGCCAGCGCAATAGCCAGCTGCAAAAGGAAGCCACGGCTATTGCGTTTGGTGTTAAACGCTTCCATCAGTACTTGTACGGCCGGCGTGATCCCTTTATTTTAAAAACAGATCATAAGCAGTTATTGGCTATTTTTGGTAGGAAGGGTGGCATTTCTGTTACTACTGCGTCGCGATTGGTGAGGTATGCAGTTTTTCTTTCAGCGTATAATTTTAAAATACAGTATACGTCGGGTAACGAAAATCCAGTCGCGGATTTTTTTTCTAGGTCTCCTATAGATCTGCGCGACTCGGATCCACATGAGAACGCTGAACGGTGGGCACCTGCTTTACATTCCTTGCAGTTAGAGGAGATGATTGTTACATACAGGGATATTCGTGAATCTACGGCGAATGGCGATATTCTTAAAACCGTCATTAAATATGTTAAGTACGGTTGACCGCGTAAAATTCAATGTAAAAATATTTTACCTTATTTTCATTGTAAAACAGACCTAGAAGTAGAAAATGTTTACGTTCTGCGAAGTCATAGAGTCGTGATTCCTATGGTGCACAGGAAGGACGTACTTCAGGAGTTACATCGAACTCACCAAGGTATTGTCCGAACAAAGAGCGCCGCACAATCTCGAGTTTGGTGGCCGGGTGTCGGCCGTGATATCAAGAACTAGAGAGCGAACGCGGCTCCGCCCGCGTGGAATATTATATTGACGTAAGGAATCTCTATAGCAATAGGAATGTGTCCTCTGGATAAAAAAGTAATATTTCTAATTAGTCCGTCATATAGATTATCGAAAAAAAATATTGGACACGTATTTTTTGCTTTTTATGATATCAATAAAAAATTACATAGATAAAATTAAAAATTTCCGTAGACTGAAATGCAGGATAATTAATGGATTTCTTTATTCCTGGACGGCAACACTGGCATAGATAATACAGCGCTCGCTTTTGGCTCGAAATTAGAACTTAATACTTACAATAAGTATTATATTTTTTCAAGTTTTTCGCAATTCGCAAGATCAAAGAATCAAATTGCTTTAAAAATCCTGAGAAATAATGCGTTGTTTGGGAGAAACGTGTCAAAATGGTGTTGTAGAGCGCCATCTCGCTCTGTCTAGTTTCTTTTATCACGTTCTGGTTTTTCGAGGTCTGAGTGACATGAAAAAAGTATTAAAAAGTATAAATTAATATCTTATGCAGAGTTATCGTGGGACGATTCTATCTAGTTGTGTACTTACAGTTTGCAATAGAACTCATAGCTGTAATAAATTAGGCATATACATATTTAATATGTTGATATAATGTGTAAATAACCGGATTTTTCGGTACACCAGATAAGTAAATGACCAAAAAATTGGTTTTGGTGTTGATAAACAATTTGAGTCTTTATCGCAAATCTCTTAGAAATATTTATACAAATTACTTAGATACAAAATTATTTTCGTCTAGATATGCAGTGGTCGTCCTCTACTAAGTTCAGGAAATAGTGCCATGCTAATTTGCCTAGCCCTTAATTTAGCAGAACTAAAAAGAGAAATCCTGAAATCCAGTCTCTTCTGATTTCATATCTACAAAAAATGTGTAATAAAATAAAATACTATTACCTACACACATGTTATAATTAGGTACCTACTCTAAGATGGGTTCAGAATGTTAAGACACTTCCAGTTGAATGAGTAATTTTATAAGAAGTGAAAAAGATACGCATCCGGAATGGTTTTCATACTACGTGTATAATATTAAGTAAGTATATCAGACTATTTAGTAACTAGTAGTGTCGAAACGGCTGGTATCTTTTCATTTATTTAATTTGTTGGACTTATTTGCTGAAAAAATAGACATGTAACCTTTTCTACGAAAAAAAAAATTGTGTTAGTTTGGTACAAGTAGACTTAATAATATTAGAAAATTCAAAAGGTACTTGTATCCACGTTGAGTAAATAGAAAACATGAGAAAGTATTTACGTAATCTATTCAATTGACATTGAAAATACAATGTAAAACTTTCATGAAAACATCATTTTAAATAATTAAGCATCTATTCAAAAGACGTTATAAAAATGAAAAATCTCATGAAAAGATAAAGCAATGTCTTTCAAATCAGAACTTAAAATTTCTCAACCACAACAAAAAAAATTTAACCCCTGACGCTAAAAGAGGGGTGTTATAAGATTGGTTTTCTGCCGCCATGAGTATGAATGTTTTGTTTTTGTTTGATTCATTCAGTCTACATAACCCTCATTCCTCCTAAACCTAAACTGTTTTCCATGGTAAATTGGAAAATTCAGAAGACCACACCTCCTCTTTATTATTTTGAGAGGAACATACTATTGTTTATTTAATAGTATGGCAATTTACAGAGTCACTTGTCTTATTAACTTATACTATAAACGAATAACTAAGCTCTTCACCCATTGGGCTGCGTTCGCATCAGGAGAGAACAGATTCAGGGTGCCTCCAGTGTACTACCTTTTTAGGGCAGTTATGAATTTGGTGGTGGACTGACTGACGAGGAGCTGCACCACAATCGCATGCCGGTGAGCCTCGCCAGTCACTCTTGAACATATTCGACACAGAGTCCGTGCTCAATGCGCAGCCTATTCAGCTGGCACCATTCTCGCCTAGGTACCGCGAAACCCCCAGAGTTTTTGAGAGGGGTCATAAGTCTGATAGGGAAGCTTTAAGAGGGTTTGACCGTCGTCCATCTCATTTTAAGGTCGAGGACTTACTTATTGTCATATCAGTTTAATTCAAAATTGCCATTTTTGAGCAACTAGAGGGCTTGCTGTCTAACGACGCGCTCAGTTTCACTTTGGCATCCGCTATCTTTTACTGTGAAACGCTACAAGATTGTGCGAGAAAAAGATACCAAACGGCAACGCGCAGCAGAGTGCGTTAGCCCAGTGATTTCTAACCTTTTTTCCACCTTTAGCCCCAGAAACTGCAAGAATTTTGCTGACAACCACTTTAAAGCGACTCCCTCATATGCGTCACGTCCCCATATTGTTTGATGATATCTTGTTCATTACCCCTTAAAAAACACAGTTTTACCCCTTTGGGGTGATTATCCCCAGACAATAAAGCCTCTGGCTTCAAAGTAGTATAATACACTTCGAGTGAGTGGGCGGCAATATTGACAATACGAGGGCTGTTTGATAAGTACCCGTTTATGAAAAAAAAACCATTTTTTTTTGTATATATGTATTTGTTTTTCTACGTAGTCACCTTTTAACTCTATACATTTGTTCCACCTATACTCAAGCTTCAATAAACCATCCAAAAAGTATGATTTTGGAAAGTCATTAAAATAGGCCTCTGTGGCGGCAATGACTTCGTCATTTGATCCAAATCGCTTGCCACCGAGCCATTTTTTTAGGTTGGGAAACAAAAAGAAATCGCATGGGGCCAAATCTGGACAATACGGGGGGTGGGGTGAGACAATAGTTCGTAGCGTAACTGTGCTAATTTAGCCGTCACAACTCTGGACGAATGAGCCGGGGCGTTGTCGTGATGAAACAGTACTTTTTTCTTTTTTAAATGGAATCGTTTGTCCTTCAACACGGCGTCAAATTCATCCAATAAATTGGCATAGTACTGCCCTGTTATTGTTTTTCCCTTTTCTAAATAGTCAATATGTATAATACCCTGCGAATCCCAAAAAACGGTCGCCATGACCTTTCCAGCCGATGGGACGGTTTTTGCTTTCTTTGGAGCAGGTTCACCCGGTAAAATCCACTGCTTCGACTGCTCTTTCATTTCCGGGGTGTAGTGGTGCACCCACGTTTCGTCCACGGTCACGAAACGACGCAGAAACTCCTTCGGGTTACGTTTGAACACGGCCAAACACTGCTCCGAAGTAGTCAGTCGGTTCCGTTTTTGCTCCTCCGTGAGTAAACGCGGCACGCACCTCGCAGATACTTTCTTCATACCCAATTTTTCTTCTAATATGTGTTGTACCCTCTCGATTGAAATGTTTACAGCATCAACGATTTCTCGAAGTTTAATTCGGCGGTCGGCTAAAACGATATTTTAAATTTTCTTAACCATATCGTCTGTAGTCACCTCAACTGGCCGGCCTGGGCGATCCTCATCAAAGACGGTTGTTCTCCCCCGCTGAAACTCGTTATACCAATATCTGACGGTTGTCATAGAAGGAGCACATTCATGGTAAACCGCTTGCATTCTTACTTTTATTTCATCACATGTTTTTCCTTCCAAAAATAAGAATCTAATAACAGACCGATACTGTTCTTTCTCCAGTTTAACAATTTTAAGTTCACGCCTTCACTAAATCGTTGTCAAATGAGAAAAAAAAACAAAAGAATGCCATTTTTTTTTTAATTTTCCCGCCTCTGAAAAATGGCTTAAAAAGGTGGTATACTTATTTGCGGCCAGTGATATTAATATATTTAGAAAACGGGTACTTATCAAACAGCCCTCGTATTTCTCTCTACAAGATTGATCATTAAATAGATTAGTTTCCCACTTACTCTTCTAAAAAGAAACTAATACTTACTTATCACTTTATTTTTACCCCCGATAGAAAAAGATGGGTGTTATAAGTTTGACACTTACGTGTGTTTGTACGTCTGGTACCGTAGCCCTTACGAGTGAACCGATTTGGATGGAATTTATTTGAAAGCAGGTTCTTACCTAAGTTTTGTAAAAATCTGTTCAGCAGTTTTTGAGATATTGAACCTTGAAATTAAAATAACGGAGGTTTTTCAACTTTTCTAAGTTAGTTATAGATTATTAAGTAGGCTACTGGGTATAACCTTAGTGTCAACGGATACATTTTAATTAATAGCCTTAAATTGAATAGATGTGGAATATGCTGTTTAAAAATAAAATTGGTGTAAAAGGATATAACTTAATAGCGTTCTCCTCGTACAAGTTAGCGCACACGATCTTATATACTTATCTACATCTACATCTACACTAATATTATAAAGAGGAAAGATTTGTACCTATTTTTGTATGTTTGTATGTTTGTAATGAATAGGCTCAAAAAGTACTAGGCTGATTTAAAAAAATCTTTCACCAATAGAATGCTACATTCTTCCAATTTGACATAGGCTACATTTCATTTTGAAAAAAATTAGGGATCCTTGGTAAAATTTGAACAATGTAACCGAAGGTGTAGAAAAATGAGTCTTAAAATGTCTTTCGTCGAATGCGCTGCCGAAACTATTAGCGATAGAACAAAATAATGTACAACAATATTGAAGAGCATCATAATGTCTACAAAAAACTCCGCGGTAGCATATGTCCAACTATTGTAGTTATGTCACTACAACAACTTTTTTCATTTTAAACATTAATGAAAATGCTAACCAAATTCAAACCATGCTATTTATGTGTTTATATTAATCCTTATCGAAATAAATTATTTTATGGTCAAGACCATTTAACTACTTATAAAATAGTTTTTAAATAATTTAAATTGGACTTTCCATTCAAAAGATATTACTTATTTAAGTGCCCGCCACTTAAACCATCAAAGAAATTGAACATAAATAGACTTACATACAAATATAACTGTGGGTTTTTTTTTTTAAATATTTGTAAAAAAAAGTGTTTTATATCCAAATTTCCAAAAATAAATAATTGTCTACCCCGTGCGAAGCCGGGACGGGCTGCTAGTATATTATATATAAGTATATAAGATTGGCATTACCGTGCAATAAATAAATTGTGTTTTAGTTCATGAACCTGGACCTCCGCAAAGTAACGCCCGATTCAATCCACTAGATACATAGACTACTCAATCGTCAAGAATGGATAAAAAGTAAAACCGCCTTCAAAAGTGCGGTGCGAGCGGAATATTCTTTGAATGCAGCACCGACTTCATATTTCTGCTAGTGCTAGGCCTTAAAACTCATAGCTTTAGGGGATTAACTTATGGTTTTTTCTAAGGTTTATTTTGTTTTAACATTTTCAGAATTATCCCCCAACTCCTAACCGTTACGGAGTTGTACCTTTCACCATCAGCTCATCAACATGAGATGATGACTACCAGACGCAAATAATTGAATATCCCTAGAAAATATGTGAAACATATAATACGTGCGTGCCTATAAAGTCTGAGGGTTGCCCTCGATTACCTTAGGATCACATCATCAGATCATGACTTCATGACAATGGGACCACCTCAGAAGTATACCCTTTTGAATTAAAAAAATATTTTTTAAATCGTTCTACAATTGACGGAGTAATCGATGTACATTACATACATAAAAAAAAGTAGAAAAATAATACATACAGTAAAACGTACAACTTCCTCCTTGTTTGAAGTCGGTTAAAAATACCGCGACATAGTTTGAGTTCTATCCACCGCGCTAAAAAATCGTGTATCTCTCTGTGTAGATAAAATTGGGTATCTACCTACTTAGATAAACCTTACCATGCGTCTGGACAAGAGGTAGGGAAAAGTTGCCAATTCATAAATCATTATCAAAATCATTAACGTACGGTGCTGCTTATATGTTGCAATTCAGCAGCGTCCAGCCTCGGCGCTCGATCCCGCAGACTTGGTGGGGTTGCAATTGTGGGGTTTTGGGATTTGGAGCTGGTGCAGTTTGTATATACCTATATAGGTATGAGCTTAACTAGTACAAAGCGAAATGACGTGTCGACTGTCGAGTGCAGTCAACGAGACCGCCTCCGTCATGCTTCCGTGGCTTCCGCTAAAGATCCTTGACTGTTACCAACATACGTACCAAACATTTACGAAATTGATTTTACACTATTAATTAAATTGGCAACCGTGAAGGACGTTGTACCCAATCGTTTCCCATGACGATACACACCGTATGTTTCTTATTAAGTGAGCAGCGAGACACCAAGAAAGAAAGAATCCTCAAAGGAAGCACCGAATAAAATTTTTTTTTGGTTAATATGAAGCATCTTTGAACGAGGGTTGCTCGATAACACAACCGAATATCTACTATTTTTAACCGACTTCAAAACAAGGAGAAGGTTCTACGTTCCACTGTATGTATTTTTTTATTTTTTTTTATGTATGTACATGGATTACTCCGTCGATTGTAGACTTTTTTATTCGAAAGGGTATACTCCTGAAGTGGTCCCATTGTCATCAAGTCATGATCTGATGATATGATCCCAGGGAAATCGAGGGCAACCCTCAAATTTTATAGGCACGTATTACGTGTTTCATATATTTTCTAAAGCTATTCAAGTACTTGCGTCTGGTAGTCATCATCTCATGTTGATGAGCTGATGATGGAAGGTACAACTCCTTAACGGTTAGGAGTTGGAGGATAATTCTTAAAATGTTAAATCATTATTCGAAAGGGTATACTTTTGGGGTGGTCCCATTGTCACCAAGTCGTGATCTGATGATGGGATCCCAGGGAAATGAGGGCAACCCTCAAATTTTACAGGCACTTATTATGTGTTTCATATATTTTCTAAGGCTATTCAAGTATTTAGTCTGGTAGTCATCATCTCATGTTGATGAGCTGATGATGGATGGTACAACTCCTTAACGGTTAGCAGTTGAAGGATAATTCTGAAAATGTAAAATCAACGTGAAATTGTGAAATAAAAATCTTTTAACAAAAAAGTAAAACCGCCTTCAAAAAAAATCTTAGAAAAAAAACGTAAAATAAAATACATTTATTTCGGACAACAGAAACTAAAGCCTAAAGTTTTATGGCCAAGTACTATGTAGCAGTAATTTGAAGTCGGTGCTTCATTCAAAGAATATTCCGCTCGCACCGCACCGACTTCATATTTCTGCTACTTAGTGCTAGGCCATAAAACTTTAAGCTCAAAGATGAAGTACACACACAGCAGCAAAGTAACCATACACTAAACTGTCCATGCATTCAAAAATTACGTTAATACGCACCAGTCTAGGTTGCTATTAGGATGTGCTTTGCTAGTTACGCCATTTTATAAATACTCAATGATTTGACCAGAAGGCCAGTAGCATTTGTCAGCGTCCAGCAATGCGCACTGGCAAAATGTGATTGGTTCTCGGCATGACAGATTACGGCCATTATTGGTTCGCGCGTCTGCTGCGATGTCAACGTCTGTCAGATGTGGTCAGATGCGTGGACAACGTTATGCATGAGGGGACCAGTCATAAAAAAATATTCTTGCACTATCTTAATAATTATAATATATTATATTTAGCAAATTTAGAGCATTGTAAGATTTTACTTTTACTTACGTAAATCCAATAAAACCATGTATTGCTATTATAATTTGTTTATTTGTCGTCCTTCTAATATTGCATTACAAGTTTTTACCACCCTGAAAAATCCTTAAGCTTCTATACAACGTTTCCCTTCAAAAAACCGTGCCGGCTTCCTTCTCTCTCGCTCCTCTTCGTTTTCCCGCCACAGTCTCCCTCTCTGCCTCCCCCTCTCTTTCTGCATTCAAATATGGCGGGCAGCACGAAGCGAAGACAACACATCGCATTTATTTATTAATAACAAATGAGTTCTTACATTAAATTGAATATAAACTGTTATACAATTATCCTATTAATTTTAAGAAAGCTAACAGTATACATTTTGAATATGGTTAAATTTGATAACATAGGTAGTCAACCCTCGCCTCAGGCCCACAACGCTATAAAACAAGGCTAGCAATATATTTTCTAGCTGGGCCAAATTTTTTAAGTCCACTACTTTTTGGAGGTGGAAACAGTGTGGCCGACCATCGCCGCGTCGCGCTATTGGCTGGCTGGCTAATTAACGCGTTGGCGGGCAAATTCAAATGCCTTGGCGGGCATTTGAATTACTTAGTTTCTCGCGAGCCTGGGTTTGGACAACGTTCCGAATTTCCACTCGCTTGAATTCGCCTGAAATCCAAATCTGTATCTTAATAAATACAATAGTTCAACAGGCAATTAATAATTAGTAAAATGAGCTGCTACATTATGCATAATGACATCCCTGTGGTAAGCAAGAAGATTTTGGAATTTTCAGATAATGGTGTACTTACATGTGAAAAGTGATTCCACTACCGTTGGATGCCTTGGGACAGTGATCCGCGTGATTTTTGCACAACTTCACCCCACATGAAGGCATTTTAAAACATAAATCTTATTTTTGATGATTAAAATAAACTGTCAAAACAGCGTCCGCCATTGCGGACTCGCGCAACCTAACTGATGGCGCGCCGGTACAGTTTGCAAGCCCCACCCACCGCGGTATAGTTTTCGTGGGGTCATTTTAAAGTGACAGGAATGCTTCCATGTCTTATATGCGTTCACTGGTTGTCCAGTAGTAGCAAAGCCCTGTTCCTATATTTTGCTTAGAATTTTATTGCCATCTAATGGCGAACAGGGGAAGAAGCGTCAATGACACCTCGAGCCCGCGCGGCATCTACAAAGTTCTCCTATTCGACGCTAGATGTCGTTAGCAGTGGTAAACGGTGTATGTGACATACACAGACAGACATAAAAATTTAAGATTTAAGATAAGAGCTACCTTCATACCAAATTTCAAGTTTCTAGGACAACTGGAAGTACCCTTTAGGTTTTTGGAAATCGTCAATTTGTATGGAAATAGCCTTTTTGATGACCGATATGGTTGATTGCGTTGACTTGACGGACAACAAAGTGATCCTATAAGGGTTTCGTTTTTTCTTTTCGAGGTACGGAACCCTAAAAAGTAAGCGATAATCATCCATTGACAGCATGCCATCAGGAGAATATGTGTTTTGTTGGCGTGCTGTGTTGGAATTTATCGACTGCTTTTATTTCCTAAGTGTATTATAAAAATTTAAAATTTATGTGCTGACGTCACGAAGTTTTTTTAGATTTTATCGATATCGGTATCGTGTTCAAGTTGGTGCGTTGCTTCACTTCACTAGTGTTTTAAGGCTTAATTATGTGGAGTTGCATACATTATTGTTATAAAATAATTTGTAAATCGAATGAAAGTTCATATCTGAGGCAGTATATTTCCAAACTGCTCTACAAGTGTTGTTAGAAATAGCAAGATTCTGAACGTTTTGAGATTTTTGACACGAAACAATACCTTTCTTCAAGCAGCGTGAGTAATTTTTATACTCACTTACACAATGCTTAAAACGGCGACTTTTCAAATATAGGCGGCTCTTAATGCGGCAGCACCTCCGTATGCCCCTTGTTAACCATTTGCATGTTTGGTTTTTTTTTGTCACTCTAATTTTAACAAGAGGGAAACATAAATTATAAAAAAGGACAAACAAATCAAAAAAAGAGTTAAATGATTGATTAGCGTCACTTTGTTCATACACTTCATCAAACGATAAAGAAGATATACATTCCAAAAACTTATTTTGATTGTCTTGGCAATAGTCTCTACGGTACACGTACCACCACACGGGTGGCAAGGGATAGCGTTTCTTTATGGGAACCAAAATTGATTGAGCGGTGTGATCAGATAGGCCCAGGTCATGAATTGCCGTTTTTCCACCATCAATGTTAGTTGCAATGTGATCTATGCACGTCTTAGATGTTGATGTAAGTCTTGTTGGTTTTTGTATAACGAGGTTTAAATTGTATGCCTCCATCAGACGAAATAATTCTTTCGAGATTTTTGATGGTTTCATGGTGTCTATGTTAAGATCGCCACACAGGACATATCTTCTCCTCTTATGTTGACATATGATATTTAATAGAAGTTTGAGTTTCAGAAAGAACGTCGCATTTGTGGATGTTGGGGTTTTGTTTGTGTAAATGCAGATAATGACAATATTGTATTTCACTATATGCACTGCACAAACTACTACGCACTGCACAATACTAAAGAATGTATTGTGGACAAGTAACACCGCGGAGTCCCCTCGAACTCTCTGCGGAGCCCCAGGGCTCCTCTGAGCACATTTTGAGTAAGGCTAGTAGGTAATTAAACTGGCTAACACAAAACAAGTATAGTTCGTTGTGGTGACGATATACTCGATTTTGCAAATCACTGTACGGACGAAAACTGGCACCGACATCAAAACGTATTCTTCACGTTTAACTGTGATCTTATATGTAGAAATACTTGGACGTTTATTATAGCAACAAATCCAAGTTGCCATCACCAAAGACATTCAGACATTGGAAAGTTCTCAAAGGAAGCTCCGGATAACCAATATAAACAATATGTCGACATAGGTCAGTTGAATACTTAGTTAATTTTTCTTATTTTTTTTTCTCGCAAGTGTGTTGAAAAACGTCGTATGAAACGCGTGAGCATTAGTCAATACACTCCTCGGCTATATTAAAGCCTTCGCTTCGCTCAGGCTTCTAACCCGCCTCGAGTGTAATGACTAACTTAGCACACTTGTATCATAATGTACTATTAGTACTTGATAGTGGAGGTAGTTATGAAGTTTACCCATTTTTTTTTATTAAGCTATGTGCTTCGTCACATATGTTCCTTGAGTAATTCTAAGCATTTCTAGTCCGGGAGTCAATAAGAAATATGCGGCTAGTCGGGGAAGGAGGGGTACAAAGATGGCCGCCACCCGTCATCTTTAAAAAAAATCTCCTCTCGTCCTAGTGGTTACTAGGGCAAGTTTGGTATCATTTTCGTATAAACCAAAGACGTAGAATTCATTATTGATATTAGTTTTTTTTTTCAGTTTCATAGTAATTTTACAAGAAAAACGTAAAAAGGTGAAAATGTTGGTTGGAAAGTTATTTGCTTTGAGAGCTAATACCTTTTGTATGGTGACTAAAACATCATACAAAAAATAGTTTATTGTAGCGCAATTTATGAAAATTCTAAAATTATACACTTTTATTAATGTCCTAATGAAAAAAAATGGTAAAAAAAATATTAAATGACCGCAGCGCGGGTAGCAGGACTCGCCCTAGGCGGCGTTTATCTTACATGGTCGACTACGAGTATCTGCTTATGCTTACTTTGATAAATTTTATGATGCCAAATAAAATAATGTCTACATATTTTTATGGAACAATTTAATGTCCTCAGGTTCCGGCACACAAGCATAATTCTGTGCACTTTATTTTCTTTTTATTTTGCATCTGCAACGAGTGAGTTTCAGGCACACACTTGCGACATCTGATAAATCTGACCAAACAGGAGTCCAATCACTGTCATCCATTCTCCAGTCCCAAGAAGGACTCGAAGCTTTTGACTCTATCGAAAAATGATCCTCGAGCACCCCCAATATTTTTTTAAAAACCTATCCAACGATACCCCACACTATAGGGTGAGCTAGAAATAAAAAAAATCATCCCCATTACGTGTAGGGGAGGTACCCCAAAAAAAATTTTTTCGAGATTTTATCCCAGCTTTTTTTCGTGCTAGTAAATATGTATATCTATGCAAAATTACAGCTTTCTAATACCAATAGCCTCTGAGCTAAGCCGCGGACAGAGAGACATAACGAAACTATAGGTGTTCCTTTTTGCCGTTTTGGCTTCGGAACCTTAAAAAGGTTGTTTCCATACAAATTGCCGTACCCCGAAAACCTAAAGGGTAAGTTGTCCCAGAAACTTGAAATTTGGTATGAAGGTAGCTCTTATTATAGCACAACCATTCAGAAAATTCTCAAAATCTTAAATTTATATGTCTGTCTATAGATTTCACAGACCAATATACGATGACCCCACACTGCGTACATTTTGCTTAGGAGCAGGGCTCTGCTAACACTAGACGTCTTAAAAAATTGGGGAAAAGCGTTAAAATCTTTGTACGAAACGTTCTACGATCGATGTCTTCTTTTAATAGGAGAGGCAAAAAGAGTGCCTTTGATGCCTGGAATGCCTACCCTCAACCAATTTGCGGATGCAAGGCATTGTTGGACGAAAAATTGGCAGAAGCGGACACTTTTATTCAGATATTATTTCC
>OY829505.1:22629229-22789509 GCA_963691665.1 Clepsis dumicolana | reverse complement strand
GGGGAAAAGCGTTAAAATCTTTGTACGAAACGTTCTACGATCGATGTCTTCTTTTAATAGGAGAGGCAAAAAGAGTGCCTTTGATGCCTGGAATGCCTACCCTCAACCAATTTGCGGATGCAAGGCATTGTTGGACGAAAAATTGGCAGAAGCGGACACTTTTATTCAGATATTATTTCCGTATATTTATTACAATCAGGTATTTATTATTACAACGTACAACCGGTAAGTATAAACTAGTTTGATACAAATTGAGCGTACCTGTTTTAATATAAAATACTGAATGACTCCAACATTTTATTTTTCAGCTTAAGCTCTTGCACAACAGTCAACGAATGCAGAAAATATCTATTCACGAAGAGGGACAGACAGATAGAAAACATCCTTATAACGGAAGCCGCTCTTCGCTAGAACACACTTCGGACAATATATCAAGGAGTCCATGTCTGGGGACAAGCCTTTTAGTGCCTCCCCAAAAGCTTCCGAGTCCTTCTTCTTGGGACTGGAGAATGAATGACAGTGATTGGACTCCTGTTTGGTCAGATTTATCAGATGTCGCAAGTGTGTGCCTGAAACTCACTCGTTGCAGATGTAAAAGAAAAAGAAAATAAAGTGCACAGAATTATGCTTGTGTGCCGGAACCTGAGGACATTAAATTGTTCCATAAAAATATGTAGACAGTATTTTATTTGGCATCATAAAATTTATCAAAGTAAGCATAAGCAGATACTCGTAGTCGACCATGTAAGATAAACGCCGCCTAGGGCGAGTCCTGCTACCCGCGCTGCGGTCATTTAATATTTTTTTTACCATCTTTTTTCATTAGGACAATAATAAAAGTGTATAATTTTCGAATTTTCATAAATTGCGCTACAATAAACTATTTTTTGTATGATGTTTTAGTCACCATACAAAAGGTATTAGCTCTCAAAGCAAATAACTTTCCAACCAACATTTTCACCTTTTTACGTTTTTCTTGTAAAATTACTATGAAACTGAAAAAAAAAACTAATATCAATAATGAATTCTACGTCTTTGGTTTATACGAAAATGATACCGAACTTGCCCTAGTAACCACTAGGACGAGAGGAGATTTTTTTTAAAGATGACGGGTGGCGGCCATCTTTGTACCCCTCCTTCCCCGACTAGCCGCATATTTCTTATTGACTCCCGGACTAGAAATGCTTAGAATTACTCAAGGAACATATGTGACGAAGCACATAGCTTAATAAAAAAAAAATGGGTAAACTTCATAACTACCTCCACTATCAAGTACTAATAGTACATTATGATACAAGTGTGCTAAGTTAGTCATTACACTCGAGGCGGGTTAGAAGCCTGAGCGAAGCGAAGGCTTTAATATAGCCGAGGAGTGTATTGACTAATGCTCACGCGTTTCATACGACGTTTTTCAACACACTTGCGAGAAAAAAAATAAGAAAAATTAACTAAGTATTCAACTGACCTATGTCGACATATTGTTTATATTGGTTATCCGGAGCTTCCTTTGAGAACTTTCCAATGTCTGAATGTCTTTGGTGATGGCAACTTGGATTTGTTGCTATAATAAACGTCCAAGTATTTCTACATATAAGATCACAGTTAAACGTGAAGAATACGTTTTGATGTCGGTGCCAGTTTTCGTCCGTACAGTGATTTGCAAAATCGAGTATATCGTCACCACAACGAACTATACTTGTTTTGTGTTAGCCAGTTTAATTACCTACTAGCCTTACTCAAAATGTGCTCAGAGGAGCCCTGGGGCTCCGCAGAGAGTTCGAGGGGACTCCGCGGTGTTACTTGTCCACAATACATTCTTTCGGAGGACAAGTTCAGAAAATATACACAATTAAGTAACTAATTATAAATATTGCGTGATTACGATAGTTAGGGGGGGGGGGGGAAGGGCACATTGATGCACAACAATTCAATCTGGTTTTTAATGGACAAAAAGCAACGCATTTGAATATTTATTTTGACGTGTGCATTGGCTAATATGTCAGTTTACATTTTGGCTACGAAATAGCCGCTAAAATTGATTAGGTATAAAGCTAAACTGATTTAAATATAAAAAAAAGTTTTTGCATCAATGTGCCCCACCCGAGGGGTACTTTGATACATAGGGTGGGGCAGTTTGATGCTTATTTAAAATCCATGATAATTGCAATGTATAACACAACCTAAATTATTTTATTTCTTCAAATTAACAAATAAAACCATATTATTGACTGAGATCACAAAATACACTTTATTAAGGTAAACATTATACTGACAATCACTCTCTCAAGTTTCTTAAAGAAAATAAACAAGAAAACAATTTTGTCATCATAGAACTAGTCTTTGTTACATTCTTAATTATCTAATTTATATGCCTACTGAGAATCTGACTTTAAACTTGAACATGGCTAATGCAAATATATTATAACGTGATAGAACCTCCTATCAAAACGATAAACATTTTTCTTAAAATCTTTCACATATTTAACAAAAGTAACCATAAAAACACTCATATAAAAATAAACTTTCTCTCATCTTGTAACAATGTCTATTGGACATTAAGTATATTCAGTTAAATCAACCAAAAATGACGATGTTCGAGATGTACCTTTGGAGAAAGTTGGTTTTGATAATTAAAAAACCATATCTTTAACATCTACGCTTGCTTTGTCTTCCACAATTGGAAATATAAACTTAAAAGACTCTGCTTTCTTTCTGAAAAAAAAGTAAAAATATTATATTTTGTGACGGGCACTTTAATACACTAACGGGGTAGCTTAATACGTATCATTTTACCCCACTCCTTACTGAAACAAAGTGCCCCAACGGACTTTTTCAACAAACTTCAATTTTTTTAAATTAACGAAAAACGTGTGTGATAGTTTGACCGTTAATTTTATTTCATCATCATCGTTTTCAGAATGACAACTTACCAAACAGCGGCATTCTTAATTAAGCATAAGCACCGAATATCCACGAAAAGTCGTATACGGTTACTGTACCCGTTAGTCGTATACTATAGCTAGCGTTAGTTGTTGGGTGGTTTGTTAGCATTGTTCCGAGTGACGCCGGCGCAAGCCAACGAGGCGGATGGCGCTGTCGATGGCGCAATTCGGCGACACGCGCATTTGCGTCCAGTTGTTTTGCGTGAGTGCTCAGCAATCGACATTATTGCAGCCTGAATACCTAATCGCGATTTAAAAACGGAATTTTCAAATTGCGTTTATTTCATTCATGTCATTCATCATGTCCTCTACACGAAGCAGCGTAACTTAGGCAAATATTGGACATATGATTATTTCCGGTCCGCTTCAGTCCGCTTATTTTATTCCAACAATTAGGTCTGATAAACATCAATGGCACAGGTGATTCAAGGTCGAAATATGATAGTGAAATTAAATTGTATTAATTTTGTTCAGCGTTGCCATACTTTTCGTCGATGAACTATTTTTCGTTCTCATTGGGTTTTAGGGTTCCGTGCCGTAAAACCCCGTGATTTCGCCTGGGTTTTAGCACGTCTTTAAAAAATTCTCACACATTTACACGTGTTCTTGCTTGTTAAGATCAAAAAACATATTAATCTGTATTATTATATGGCTTTAGGGATTTATTAAATACCTGTTGTTACAAATTTGTTCCAAATGTTTTCTAAAATTCATATTTTCTTTAATATTTCTGCAAAAATAAAAGTACAAATATTTTATTTTATTTTTTCTAATAGAAGTGAGGTGTAGTGTTGTACTATTATGTATTCTGTGGTAGTGTGCTACACAATCACATACACCTTACCATATTAATATACCTATTGTACCGTTGCATACTTGAGACAGAATAAAGACGACTCTCATACAAGCCAGTTGTTTCCCTAAACACCCAACATCACATCACTGTAACTTAAGGTCTAAATTTCGCTAAAGAATGGCTACAGTTGGCCTCCAAAGTTGGTATGCGAAGTATAGGCAGAATATCCTGTCTTCGCCTACATAGGTACTGCCGGAGCGTCAATCATAGGGAAAATTTGAAGTTGCCTCCAGCTAAGTATCTTATTATTTTTAACGTGTTTTTCGATTACGAACCTTAACTGTTCACAACTAGTCATATTACAAGAAACAAGTGCGAGTCGGACTAGCACACGAGGGTTCCTTAGAAAGATTTTAACGCTTTTCCCCAGTGTTTTAAGAAGTTCAGTGTTAGCACAGTCCTGCTCCTAAGCAAAATGTACGCAGTGTGGGGTCAACTTATATTGGTCTGCAAAATCTACAGACAGACATAAAAAAATAATATTTTGAGACTTTTTTGAGTGGTTGTGCTATAAGAGCTACTTTCATTCCAAATTTCAAGTTTCTAGGACAACTGGAAGTACCCTTTAGGTTTTTGGATTTCGGCAATTTGTATGGAAATAGCCTTTTTAATGACAGTATCTTTTGATTGCGTTGACTTAGAAGGTTGATTTTTCACAGCTTCAAGGAACCGCAGGCTTGAGTATTTGATATTAATTTTGCTACCTCCACGCGTTCCAGAGAAAAGGGGTCTTGACAGACAGACAGACAGACGACAAAGTCCTATAAGGGTTCCGTTTTTTCCTTTTGAGGTACGAAACCCTAAAAAGAAAGGGTAATGGTTTAGGACTACTAAAAACTTCGTTTTAGTCTTGAGCAGTCTCTGTAATCGATAGTTTCATATATATATATATATATAAGATTTAAGCGTTTAGGAGCTACTGTGCCACAGACAAACATACACACATAGCGGTCAAACTTGTGAGACTCCTTTGTGCGTCGAGAGTTCAATTACCCTTTACCACTTAATAAGAATTTTTAAATGTATGACACACTTGGATTGACAACCCTAGGGGCAGGCGAAGTGTAGCTACAAGATGGCCGGAACATCACCTCAATTACATTTTAATCGATTGCGACGTATACATATAACCCAGGTAAAAAAACCATAAGAAAGAGCATTAGTTGTAGATTATAATACAAGAAAAAGGTTGCCTTTATCTTTTCTTTAGCACTGTTTATAGCGACGTTCCGCCAAGGTAAAAAAAATAAACACGCTCTGTCCCTTTAGCGAAAACCGCATTGATCGTAAACGGCGTTAAGTTAGCCATCATTATTGCGAGAATATTGCTGTGCATAAAAACCGGCCAAGTGCGAGTCGGACTCGCGCACGAGGGTTCCGTAGAAAGATTTTAACGCTTTTCCCTAGTGTTTTAGGAACTCCAGTGTTAGCAGAGCCCTGCTCTTAAGCAAAATGTACGCAGTGTGGGGTCAACTTATATTGGTCTGCGAAATCTACAGACAGACATAAAATTTTAAGATTTTGAGACTTTTCGGAGTGGTTGTGCTATAAGAGCTACCTTCATACCAAATTTCAAGTTTCTAGGACATCTGGAAGTACCCTTTAGATCTTTGGAAATCGGCAATATAAATAATATCACCAAGCCCGACCGGTACCCCATACCACGCATAAAAGATTTTACCTACCAACTCGCCGGTAAAACCGTATTCTCCACACTCGACTTTAATCGTGCATACCAACAGCTGCCCGTCGCCGAGCAAGACATAGAAAAAACGGCCATCATAACACCATTCGGCCTGTTTGAATTCCCTCGAATGTGCCCAGGACTGAAAAACGCAGGCCAAACCTTCAAAGATTCATTCACGAGGTACTAAGAGGACTTAATTTCGTTTTTCCGTTCGTCGATGACCTTCTGCTTGCCTCCACCAATGAAGAAGAGCACAGAAGTCACTTGAGCACCGTGCTAGAACGACTCGATGAATATGGAATCACGATTAACCCATCAAAGTGCGTGTTCGGCCAAGCGAAGGTCAAGTTCCTCGGCTACGAAGTCACGAGCGAAGGTATTCAGCCCCCACAAGAAAAGGTGGACGTAATTGTTAACTATCCGAGACCACAAACTATCGAAGAATTACGTCGTTTCCTCGGAATGATTAATTTTTACCGCGAAAACATAAAGGACGCCGCCAGTACACAAGCGCCGCTAAATAACTTCCTCCACAACACGAAAAAACGAGACAAAACTCAGATCGAGTGGACCAACGAAGCGACGAAAGCATTCGAAGCCTGTAAAACCAGCATCAAAAACGCAGTTTTACTCGCACACCCGATACATCACGCTGCAACTGCAATTTTCTGCGACGCGAGTGAAAAGTCATCTGGAAGCGTATTACAACAATACGTGAATAAATCATGGCAGCCCCTCGGTTTTTTTTCGAAGAAATTCACTGAAGCACAAAAGAAATATTGTACCTACGACCGCGAACTTCTAGCGATGTACCTATCTGTTAAACACTTCAGAAAATTATTCGAGGGAAAACAGTTGATCATATATACCGACCACAAGCCATTAACGTTCGCTTTCACTAAATCATCAAGCGACAGCGAATCGCCACGTCGAACCCGACAATTACTCTACATAAGCGAATTCACAACAGACATTCGCTACGTCCGTGGGGATGAAAATGCTGCAGCAGACGCGCTATCACGAATCGAAACGATCAGCTGTCCAACTCCTATCAACTTCAAAGAGCTAGCCGCCGCGCAAGAAAGAGACATCACTATACAACAGCTCCTTCAGCAAAACAACCTAAAATTGCAACACGTAACTCTGCCTGGAACCAACACCAAGCTACTGTGTGAAACTTCTACCGCCGACATACGATTGTACCTACCAAAGGAATTTCGACGAACCGCATTCGATCACACACACAACGTGAGTCATCCTGGAATACGAACAACGCGAAAAATGATGTCACGCAAGTACTTCTGGCCTTCAATCAACAGCGTCGTAGGAAGTTGGGCAAAATCATGTATTCCGTGCCAGCGTGCGAAGATACAGAGACATACTACAAGTCCCGTATCGTCGTTTCAACCTACTGGCCGCTTCGAACACATACATATAGATATCGTCGGCCCGCTGCCTACCGCACCCGAAGGACACCGCTACCTCGTAACTTTAATCGACCGCGCAACGCGATGGCCCGAAGCTTATCCGGTGCATGAAATCACAGCAGAAGAAGTCGCCAAGGTCGTCTATCAAAGCTGGATCGCGCGATTCGGATGTCCATCGACCGTAACAACCGACCAAGGACGCCAGTTCGAGAGCCGAGTTTTCGCGCACTTATCGCGATTACTCGGTATCGAGAAAACACGCACATCCCCGTACCACCCGCAGTCCAATGGAGCCCTGGAGCGCTGGTACCGGCAGTTGAAATCAGCACTGAAAGCCAGACTCATAACAACCACGAGCTGGATTAACGAGTTACCTACGGCGCTACTAGGCGTGCGAGCAGCGATGCGCAGCGATACCGGCGTAAGCGCCGCGCAACTCACCTATGGCTGTAACATCAAGCTGCCCGGCGATTTTCTGTCAGCTGAAACAAACAATGACGTCACAATGGACAGTACCTTCGTCGAAAACCTGCGAGAAACCATCAAACAACTGAAACCAGTACCTATACAATCGCACAACAGTAACCGAGCAATATTCGTACATCGCGATCTAGGTACTTGCGAATACGTGTTCGTGCGCGTAGACGCAGTACGAAAACCACTGCAAGCACCATACGAAGGGCCCTACCGCATCCTGAAACGCACTGAAAAAGTATTCACCGTCCAGCTACCAGACAGAAACGTAAACATTTCCATCGACCGACTGAAACCCGCTTACACCATCATTGAGAATCAAGATTACGAAGACGCACCGAACCAATCACAGAAAACAGAAACAAGTATCAGCTTTTAGATTTCTCCAGGGCTTTTGATTGCATTAGCGTTCCCTTGCTGTTATCTAAGATGTCATATTACGGATTTGATGTAACGGCGATAAAATGGTGTAGCAGTTATTTGACTGACCGTGCGCAGACTGTCGTATTGCGTGGGTTGGATGGTGGTGCTCTGCGGTCCTCTCTTTGCCCTGTGACACGGGGAGTGCCGCAGGGCTCGATACTAGGTCCCCTGCTCTTTATATTGTACAGTTCTGATATTGTCAACAGTATAAAGAGCAGTGGATACCATCTTTATGCAGACGATCTGCAACTGTACGTCTCCTGCGCGCCGTCGGAAACGTCTATTGCTATAGATGCCATCAATGCAGATCTCGATCGTATTTCGGCTTGGTCGGAGAGGAACTGTTTAGTCCTCAATCCCGGCAAGTCGAAGTATATAGTTTTTGGGTCGAGACATCAAATTCGGAATACTATTGCTGCTCTGACTACCGGGGATGTTGCCGTCATGGGCGAACCAATAGAACGGGTGGTAGAAGCCAATAACCTTGGTCTACTTATGGATGGCAAGCTGAGCTTTGAGAACCACATTCTAAAAGTTGTGAGTAACTGCTTCTACCGCCTCAAGGTTCTGTACAATATACGCGATTACCTTAGTGTCGACTTGCGTGTTGACCTTTGTGAATCGCTTATATTGTCCAGATTAAACTATTGTGATATTGTTTATGATGGTTGCATTGTTGGTCGTTCTAAGAGGCTTTTACAGCGAGTGCAGAACGCGTGCGCTCGTTTTTGTTTCCGCGTCCCTCCCCGCTCCCATATCACTCCGTTCCTGAACGCTGCTGACATGCTGAACATGCCTACACGCAGGCGCATGCACCTCGCCACTCTGCTGTTCGGTGTGAGACGCTACAGGACCCCATTGTACCTCTACAATAAAATTGTTTGGTCGAAGAGTGAGCGCAGGAACGCAATGGCTCTTGTGCCTAAGCACCGGACAGCGGCATTCCGTGGCAGTTTTAAGTTCGCGGCGTCCAAGTGTTGGAATGATATTCCTCCCCCTATCCAAGGAGCGTCTAGTGGGTACACCTTCAAGCGCAAGTTGAAGGTTCACTTATTGACGCTCCAAAAATCCTTACAATAAGCCAGCACTTGCACGCCGATCGGTATGCCAGCCTGTTCTTCCTTTTAAGCAATTATTTTCCCTTCTTTTATTTTTGTTTATTGTTATTTATTTATTTATTTTTGGTTAAGTATTCATAATTAAATCTATTTCTATCATGTATTTGTAGTTTATAAAGGTACATTTGTGTATCGTTCCGTGAGTCACAGACGGTTCTGACGGAAAATCAGCGCTGCAGGCGTCTAACGCCTCAGCATAATGCTGAGTCAGCGACCGTTTCACTTTTGCGAGGACACACTCCCTTGAGAAAAAATGTGTGAAATTGTGTGTATTTTCTTGTATTTGTGTGTCTTCTTGTGAAAGTGAATAAATGTCTTCTTTCTTTCTTTCTTTCTATCACAACACTAGCACAACCACCGCCGCCACCGCAAATCCAACAATCCTCAAGCACGAAAACAGCTGATCCTCCGCAAGTAACCCGTCACAGCCGAGTAGTTCGCCTACCAGTACGCTTCGCTCGAGGGGGAGCACTGTAGCTGCTAGCTACATTATAAATTAAATAAACACGAAGATTGACATCTGCTAAGAAACAACGAAAGTATTAACGTTTCGCCGCGCGCGCGGGCACTCGTCGGTCTGAGAAGTGCGTGCGGTGTTTGCGCATTGACGTCTGCGGGCGAAATGTAAACTACTTGGCGCTGCGCGTATTTATATTGGAGCCACACCGACAGCACACTACGAAATGCGCGTGTATGAGTGCAGCTCCAAAATCACGCCATGATCACGCCACCTTTTGTGGGCGTATTTTCGATAGCGGGATACCCCGCTAGTTGAGCATAGTTAAGTTTTGTATATGTAGAACCCTTTTGTAAATAAAGGCATTGCCAATTCGATCGCAAAATTATTTCACTCCGCACCTTCTACGACGTTCCCCAAATATGGAAATAGCCTTTTCCCCTCACTACCTCGGAAAGCCGTCTTTTATCCTTTAATACAAGCGGGTAAAATCGCGTTTTATCCACTAGTGGGGAAAGTAATTTGACCTTGAAGTGGAGCGTGTTTAAGTAGCTTTTGAGTGATAACAAACCGTAAAACGCTCATAATAATGGTTCGTTCGATATTAATTATCATTAAATAAATGAATAATGGTTTGAGAATTTAATAAAAAATACCAAAGTTAGCTTTATTAAATAAAATTCTATAAGAAACATTTGTTTCCTTTATAATTATGTTGAATATACCTAATTCTGAACGCACAAGTTAGTCGTTGCAAATTTTAAACGCATCATCAGAAATGTCAATAAAAATTTTCTCACAGACTCCGACTCACGTAAAAATACACTTGTCCATGTTCATCCTCAGGCCAACTCGGTCGGAAACTCTGCTGAGGTCAGCGAGCATAGCACTGAGGTTCTCCATGGTCTCAGCCATGACTACAATATCGTCGACGAATCGAAGGTGAGTGATGTACTCGCCATTTATGTTGATGCCTCGTCCTTTCCAGTCCAGAACCTTAAAAGCATCCTCCAATGCAGCGGTGAACAACTTCGGAGAGATCACATCTCCTTGTCTGACTCCCCGCTGCAGAGGAATAGGCTTCGTGGTCTGGTCCTGTGGTCGGACGGACATAGTGGCGTTTTCGTAGACACTTCAACACTTCGATATACCGGTAGTCAACTTGGCACCGCTGGAGAGACTGCAGCACAGCCCAGGTCTCGATCGAATCAAAGGCTTTCTCGTAGTCCACAAATGCAAGGCAAAGGGGCTGTATAACCTGCCGCAACGCATGTATGTGGTCCACGGTGCTATAGCCTTTTCGGAAGCCGGCTTGTTCGGGAGGCTGGAAATCGTCAAACCTGCGCGCGAGACGATTTGTGATGACCCTCGAAAACAGCTTGGTGTTATCACCTTTTTTGAAGAAAAGCACCACCACACTTCTGTTCCATGCTTTCGGCGTTCTCCCTGGAGGACGGAACTAAACAGCGTCTGGAGGCCCCTAAGGACTGGTTTACCACCCGCCTTCAGGAGCTCGCCTGTAATTCCGTCGTCACCTGGGGCTTTGCCATTCTCGCACAGGCTAACGTCCGGGATATCTTCGGTATAGTGTCGGGTTAATCTAGCCCTTGGGTTTTTAGCTAGATTTTCGACGGGTGTTCGGGTTTTCGTGTATAGCTGTCCATAAGACTTCTCAACTTCCTCCAACAGCTCAGGCCTGGATGAAACGATTCTGCCGTCGTCGGTCTTTAGCTTAATCAATTGGCTTTGACCAACAGACAAATCCCTGGTGAACAGCTTAGAGCCTCTGTTACGCTCAATAGCCTCTTCAATACTATTAGTATTAAATCGGCGTACGTCGCGCTTCAGAGACTTTGAAATTTGTCTGTTGAACTGCCTATAGCGACAAGCGTCACCAGAGGACTGCAGAACCATCTCGCGCCTCACCTCCATGAGCCTAAGGGTGGAGTCCGAGAGCTTCTTGGTTCTTGTACGGACCGGGAGACGAGCTGTTGGTAGGCCTCCAACAAGATGGAGCGACGACCTAGTAAGGATTGCGGGACCGCGGTGGATGCGGAAAGCACAAGACCGGTCTGAGTGGAGAGCCTTGGGGGAGGCCTATGTCCAGCAGTGGACGTCTTTCGGCTGACATGATGATGATGAAGGGTCAGCATAGGGATGCTCCAATAGCTAAAGTAAAATTAAGACTCTACATTTCTCAAATTTAAGTCATTAACAAAACCTGAATGTTTTAGGCTAGACAAAGGTTTAGTAAACAGATCAGCTACCATGGTCTCAGTTGGCAATATTCCTATCTTTTACAATATCCTTCACAAAATGGTAGCGAAGATCAATGTGCTTGGTCTTTTTGTGGCAGTACTCTTTGGTTTCAAGCAATTTTAATGCACTTTGATGATAATGATAAAAAGTGATAACTAAAGATTCTACAATTAAAATGTTTAACAAAAATTTCATGCATGAAATTCTGAATAAAACATATTTCTTGGCATGAATCACTTAAAGCCAAATATTCGGCTTCTGTAGTCGAAAGCGCAACACATCGCTGTTTGCGTGATTCCCAACACACTGTAGAATCACCCAGCTTGACGACAAAGCCACCATATGACCGCCTGTCCACGACATCATTGGCCCAGTCAGCGTCAGCAAACACTGACATATCAAAACTGCCAGACTTGACGAATACCAATCTATGGTTTATAGTACCACTCAAGTACCTCAGAATTCTCTTGGCAGATAACCAATGATCTCGTGTAAAAGCTGTATTAAACTGACTTAAATGACTTAGAGCATAAGTTATATCCGGCCTCGTATAGACAGACAGGTACATTAAATATCCTATTACCTCTCTATAGGGAAAGTTACTGTCAGATAAACTATTCTTGTCTGTAGCCTTTTCCAATTTATTATTCACAGTCATAGTCGAGTGCATGTCGAGACACTTTTGCATGTAGTCATGCCAAAACGGCTTAACAACCTTTTAATATATTCTGATTGCTCAAACATTAAAATGCCACGACTCCTATCTCTGTGTACTTTAATACCTAAACAGTTCCTTATAGGTCCTAGACTCTTACAACTGAATTCAGACTTTAATAAGTTATACAGTTTTTCGTTGTCACTGTTACAATTAGAAAATATGTAAAAGTCATCGACATACACGGCAATCATGGTCAAATTATTATTATTCCGTCTAACATATACACATGGCTCACACTTGTTTTGAATATAACCATGATTAGTCAACAAATCATGAACTTTGTTATTCCACAGCCTGCTAGCTTGTTTAAGACCGTATAAACTTTTATTAAATTTAACAAACATACTTTAGACTTATTATTAGAAAAAACCAAAGGCTGTTCCATATAGATTTGTTCATCAATGTTACTACGTAAGAATCATAAGAATAAATAATAACATAGTAGAACGGAATCTCTTTTGACCGAGTCCAAAACGCCGCCATTTATATACCTACTTCCCCCTTCACGTCGTTATACCCCTCTGTCGCCCAGGCGTGTTGCTAGGGTTGCTTGCTGTTGAATATTAGGTACTTACGTCTAAAGACGATATCGCTAAGATATAAGTTTTTCTTTTCTTTGAAATCATTATTTTATTTTAGTTTTACGAAATATGAGATTTATAAATCATTACGTACCTACATAATTATAGACACTTCAAAATAAGAAGTTATTATAAGTGCCATACCAAATGAAGCCATTTAAGGTGATTTAAATAAGTATTCGAAATCCTTCAAATATAAAATAAAATACATACAGGCTCACGTAAAACTATTACAACCAAATTATAAACAACCAAACGCGCGTGCGGCGACGCTGGCCATGACAGCCTGACTAAGTAGTCTGTTTAACGAATACTCTAATATCGTGACCTTGAGCCCGTCACTTTAGGGAGCGGGAGTTTCCGTTCTACTATGTTATTATTTATTCTTATGGTAAGTGTTGGGTGAAGCAGGGCAGAGAAACATAAATATCCAATTACATTTACAGTGTTTTATTGCTTCAAGCATTTATAATTAATACAAATCTTAATGAGAATATTGATTACACAAGAGGAACAGATTGACAATGACAGATGCATTTTTGGCGGCAATAGTGATGTGACTCTCATCTAGTGACGTGCCAACACATTTACAACACTCCTCCTCACAACGCTAATGTTTGAGTCAAAGTTCGCCTCTCAGTTTTGTTAATCGAGGACTTGATAATGCTTTAGTCAAAATGTCAGCTTCCATTTCTTCAGTTGACAAGTACATGACTTTAAGAGCCCCTTCACTGATGCAATCTTTAATATAGTGTATCTTCAGATCTATGTGTTTTAATTTCGAAGACACTGGGACCTGGGACTGGGACGAACCCCCATGGGTTTGGCTTAATTTCAAGTCGGCTTGTTTGTAATTCCAGACTGTAATCTGTCCCGAATCGACACCTAGGTCTCTGAATAATGACCTGAGGTGTACAGCTTCTTTTGCAGCTTAAGTGAGGGCCACATATTCAGCCTCAGCAGTTAATAGAGCGACGCTTCTTTGTTTCTTGGAGGCCCAACAAATAGCTGCTCCTGCATACTTGAAACTATAGCCTGAACAGGATTTTCGGTCTATTTTGCATGCCCCCCAATCAGCATCAGCCATACCTTCTAGTGGTTTGTGTCTTTTAGTGAATGTAAGGCCAATATCCATTGTGCCCTTCAAATAGCGTACAACTCGTTTTGCTGATTTATAATGTTCTTTTCCAAAGCTGTCATTGAATCTTGATAAATAATTCAGATTAATTAAGTAAGTAAGTAAGATTAAATAAGTCAGGCCTAGTAGCTACTGACAAATACATCAGAGTTTCGATTAAGTTAAGGTAAACTCTCATCTTTTTCCTTGTTATTTGGTTCCAGATTCAAATTGACTTCCATTGGAGTGGTTGTAGGATTACACTGTTCCGTCTTAAATTTCTTTAATATTTCTTGAACGAACTTCTTCTGTGTCAATTTCATTTATTTTTCTTTATATGTTATATCTATTCCAATAAGACATTTCGGCCTTCCTAAGTCTTTAATTTAAAAAAAATCATTTAATATCTTTTTTATTTCGCCAAGTTTTCTAGCCACTCACTTGCTTTGAATTTTGAGTTGAACTCTATTTATAACAAAATATGAGCGTTGACAGGCAACTCTAGTTGCCAAAAGCAATTGAGTGGTTATGACAAGAATATGCAATGAGCAAATCATCTACATATATGGCGATTATTGTTTTTACTCCTCCTTTCGCCAATATGTAAACACAGGGATCAGCATGTGATGCTTCAAATTCCAATATTTTTAGTTCTGTGTCTAATTTTGTGTACCATTGCCTTCCAGCCTATTTTAAACAGTACAGAGCTTTTTTCAGATGGCATAGTTTTTCTCCTTCAATGTCTTTTATATCTTCTAGCATTGTCTTTGCCTTGTTATACAGAGTAAAATCATCCACACCACATGCCTCTACTATAATTTCAGCTATGTATTGCTCGATTTCGTATGGGAGTTTCATGAAAATGTTCTCTTCTAATTCGCCGTTTAGGTAAGCCGTTGTGACATCCATTTGATTTAACTCTAAATCTTCTTCAATTGCTATTCCTATTACGGATCTAATAGAACTCAATTTTGTTACCGGTGCAAAAGTTTCATTGAAATCGACGCCTGTACATTGTCCGCGTGCTACAAGTCTGGCCTTTTTCGTTTCTCCTTTTTCAGGATCTAGTTTCTTTTTCAGTACCATTTTGTTATCAATAATCTTCATGCCTTTTTCTTTCTTTATGATTTTCCATGTTTCGTTTTTGACTTGTGCCTTTATTTCTGTTTTTATAGCTTCATGCCATTCTGCATTATTATCATTATATTTAGTTTCTTCTTCACACAAGAAAATAAGTTCAGCTACATCTCTGTCATTCGATAAATCATGGTATTCATCAGATGAAGATTTGTGATTGAGTACATAATCCTTTTGCCAAATGGGAGCTTTTCGTTCTCGATGTGGCCTTGCATTTTCGGTATCAGGTTTTGTACCTTCTTCTGTGATGTCAGGTTCTTCACTACTTTCACTAGGGATTGTTTCGCATTCAAGATCTACAGATTCTTCTACTACAGTTCTGTGAGTAGGTTTAGGCGCGAATTCAACATCTATAAGTAAGTTTCCGTTCTTCCTTTTTCGTTTTTTATTACTGCTTATTTCTAAATTTTTAGTAACGATATTTTCCTTCACAGGTTGCAGTTGTTCCTGTTTTTCAAAAGTCGTCATAAATTTCATTCTCATGGCCACCTTCACTGGTATAGAACATCTTATTTATGACTTTCACGTCTCTGCTAATTATTACACTTTCTTTTTCAGGAAAATAAATGCGAAATCCTTTTGCATTTTGTGCATAGCCCAAGAACACTCCTTCTGTAGATTTTGGTGTAAATTTTCCTTTTCTTTGCTTGTTCAGAACAAATGCCTTGCTCCCAAAAACATGTAAGTGTCGCCCAGAAGGAGTAAATCCTGTCCATTTTTCATAGGGTGTGCATCCTTTCAAAGCTTTTGCTGGACTTCGGTTGATTAGGTAATTAGCAGTGTACACTGCCTCTGCCCATAACTTTTGAGGAATGTTTCCATCAATCATTAAGCATCGGGCTATGTCGAGCAGTGACCTGTTTTTGCGTTTTGCTGCGGTGTGTATGGTGCTGTGAGCCTTCTTTTAATTCCATGTTGTTTCAGGTAGTCATCAAAATCCAGATTGCAGTATTCTGTTCCGTTGTCAGACTGCAAACTTTTAATTTTTTTGTCATGGAACTTCTCTACCATTGTTCTATATTCCTTAAATTTCTCGAATACTTCGTTTTTCTTTGAGATGAAGTAGATACAACAATATTTTGTATAGTCATCCAGGAATGTCACAAAATACTTTGCTCCTGCCAATGTTTCGGTATTTATGGGTCCGCATACATCACTGTGAATAATTTCTAATGGCTTTGTAGACTGTGGTCCAACCACGGACGAAAATGGTAATTGGGTCATTTTACCCTTTATGCATACTTCGCATTCAGGTAAGTTCCCTCGTTGTAAATCTAATCCTTTTATTAACTTATTTTGTGCAGCTAACTTCAAGTCATTTTCATTCAAGTGACCTAGTTTTCGATGCCACATTTCTAAGTTATTTTCACTCCGGGTCATATTTGCTTTTTCACCCTTTGTGTAGTACAGGCCATTTTCTTTTACAGCAGTTAATGTGATTTCACCCTTTTCGTCTTTGATGTACGCTTTGTGTATTCACAGGTTGCATCTGCAAGAGAGTTTCCCTGCAACATTTAATGAAGCTATTGAGAGGGACGACAGGGCTGAATGGCAGAAAGCCATGGCAAATGAACTCAAGTCCGTAGATGAAAATAAAGTCTGGAAGCTATGCGATTTACCACCGAACAGGAAGGCACTTCCGTGTAAATGGGTGTATAGAATCAAGCGTCATCCAGACGGAGCCATCGATAAATACAAGGCTAGGCTTGTAGCTAAAGGGTTTAAACAAAGAAAAGGGATTGATTCCGAGCAAACCTTCAGTCCGGTAGCCCGAATGGCCACAATTAGGGCCTTATTAAGTGTAAGCGCCAAAGAAAAACTTCATCTGACCCAATTTGATGTATCTACCGCATTCCTTAATGGTATGGTCGACGAAGAGATCTATATGAAACAGCCAGACGGATTCAGCGACGGTACTTCAAGAGTTTGTCGACTACAAAGAAGCTTGTATGGATTGAAACAGGCACCTCGGTGCTGGAACTCGTGTTTTGAGGAGATCCTGTTAGCGAAAGGCTTCACACAGAATGCAGCTGACTGCTGCCTGTTTACGAAGACTATAGGAGACATGAAAATCCTAATTACCCTCTATGTAGACGATGGGCTCGTGGCCTCAACAGATGAAGATTTGGCACTCCAATTTCTCAAAGAATTAGGAGAAACTATCATGTTAACGACCAAAGCAGCATCCTACTACTTAGAAATGGAAATTTCTCGCTCAGAGGATGGTTCCATACACATCAAGCAGGAATCTTATACTCGAAAGATTTTAGAACGGTTTCGGATGTCAGAATGCAATCCAGTCTCGACTCCCATCGACAGGAACCCGACTGCTGAAACAGGGAAAGTGAAAAATGGAAACCCAGAGGACAAGACTTTTCCGTATAGAGAAGCTGTAGGTGCTCGTGCGTACCTTATGACAGGTACACGCCCTGACATAGCATATGCTGTTGGAGTAGTTTCCAGAAAGCTAGAAACTCCAACTGCTGATTGGCTAAAAGTCAAAAGGATATTCAGATATCTGAGGGGAACAATATCCTATGGCATAAGGTACAATGCAAACTGTGCCAGAGTCATCATAGAAGGCTACAGTGATGCAGGCCATGCTGGTGATGAACTAACTGGACGATCCACAACTGGAGTCACTTGTCTATTTGCTGGAGGAGTTGTTTCATGGCTCAGCCAAAGTCAACCATCCGTTTCCATTTCAACGACGGAAGCAGAGATTGTTGCAGCGAGCGAAGGCGCGCGAGAGCTAGTTTGGCTTCAGAGGATCTTCAGTGAATTAACACGCTTAGAAGGAATCCCCACACTGAAAGTCGACAACGAAGCGGCTATACGCCTTGCATATAATCCAGAATTTCATAAGAGGACAAAGCATATCAGAGTAAGACATTTCTTTGTTCGGGAGACAGTACAAGAAGGTCTTGTGGATGTTCAGAAAACCAGTTCTTCCGAACAGCTAGCTGACCTTTTGACTATGGCAGTTCCGAGACCCAGGCTCGTAAAGTTCAGAGCTGACTTGGGGCTGCAAGACCTTTCCAACTAGTGAGGGAAAGTGTTAAGGTTGAATAGCACTAGTCAGAAGTCTATGAGCGTTACTAGGCTACCAACTGTTTTATCATGTCATGTCACTCGTTATGAAAAACTGAATAACTATACGTCTTATGGTACATAAATAACTTTAAAATAATTAATTAACAGTGTTCAGTGTCGTAAAAAGTAAATCCAAATTCGTGTGTTCATATTCATTAAACCCATTGCATCATTGTCTTCACTTCCGTCTCCACACCTAAATGTTGGTAAGCCACTCTGCTCTAACTTAACTTTATTACTTGAATAGGGTCCGCGGACTGGGAGGCGAGCTGTAGTTAGGCCTCCAACAAGATTGAGCGACGACCTGGTGAGGATCGCGGGATCGCGGTGGATGCGGAAAGCACAAGACCGGTCTGAGTGCACAGGCCTATGTCCAGCAGTGGACGTCTTTCGGAAGACTTGATGATGATGATATAAATACATTTTAGCTCTATCGATAAATCACAATTAAGTATATCACAGCTCTATCGATATTACATTTTAGGGTTACCAGACCCGAACATGAAAATTTCTGACAAAATCCCTGACTTTTCGGTAAATTTCCTGATATTTTGTGTCAATGTTATATTAATGGTGGGTATCCACCCGATAGCCCAGATTTCTCTTTCTATATGTAAGTCCTGGCTAAGTCTCTGACTTGAGGGCTGAAATTCCAGACATGTCAGGAAATAGTTTGTCATCTGGTAACCCTGATTACATTAAAACTACTAATGTGCTACTTCAACAGAGGGCGCTTATTTCAATACGGGCAATGTTCTGGAAACACCTACGGAAATTATTTATTTTTTCATTATCGGTTAAATAATACATACGAAAACAAACTGAAATCTCGCCCAGTATTTATATCGTAACGAGATTTGCAATCCCGCAGAGCACAGCCTGTGAAAATGATTTATTTTCGAAAAATTGTCTAGCACCTAGCACACAACGAGACCTGTCAGGTCGGACGTTTGCCATCGTACTGAATGACTTAGTACCTAGTGGTACTAAGTTGTGGATTATGACTTTGTTGCCAATGACCGCTCTATATATATTAATGTTGAACTCTTTGCAAGCAACACGACTTTTATTTCGTCTTCACTAAAAATCCACACAGCCTCACAAAGGGCTTTTATATTCTTCTGTCTAAAATTTACTCTGTCATTACTTGAAACCAGCGCTGAATTTAAAAAGGTATCGATACAGCCAGCCAGGGCGGAAAAAGTCTCACGACTAAAAAGATTTAACATGTAGCAAACTTTTCGCTACACATGACTCCACATAAACGAATGTTTGTACACCCACGAAGTTCAGGCTTTACCGACTTGGCTTCTTACACCTGGTCCCATACTCATTAGAAGAAATGTAAGAAAATCTAAATATGACCCTTTATCACGATACTCGGGACTTAATCGCGTAAAAAACTTTTATATTTAAATTTGAATTTAAATACCTCGACGTTTCGGACGCGACGTTGCGTCCATGGTCTCGAAAGGACTGAAGAGGCGGGTATCAACATCTCCTAGCTGCACGGGTTCCTCGAACTACCCGCACTTGGTCTTTTTTATTAGTTTTTTCACCAGGGTTGCCACCAGTCCGACACACAACACTCACAACATCCGGCGATTTATGAGACGATATTTGATGACGCTTACACATACTGATTACCGGATTCCACGAAGATGAAAGCTTGAAACCATCCTCCCGGTTGAAATTACGATGTTTCCTGATTTCAACTGCTTCACGTACAATTCTACTATAAAAATGCCGCTCAGTAGAGAGGATCGTGGGGTTATGAAGCTCAATCCAGTGGTTTGGTCCTGATTCCAGTAAATGTTCGGCAATAGCGGACTTGTCCACCTGACGATTCTTGACAGCTGCGATGTTAGCTGTGTGGCCGGCGCCCGAGGAGCAGGAAAGGCCGTGGTGTGCGAGTCGGTCTACAGGGGCCCCACAAGTGCAGCTGTGGCTTGTGCAAATTCCAGCTCCGAGCCGGAGACCGACAGCTATGCGGAGTGTGACGGGATCTAAAAATGTTCCTGTGTTAAGCGAGGGATAGGCATGGAGCTAGTGACCTGACTCTGGCTTGGACACTGCTAGCAGCCTTGCCAGATCCCTGCCTGACGATGTGTCTTTGAGTGAGTTGAAAGTGGTGAAAGGGGCTATTGTATCCCAGGCCCTTTGCCTTTTGGGTCTAGTTGGGATAATTGGGCTCGGTCCAGCTAGCCAGGCATTCGTGGCCTCATCCAAGCACAATTTCACAGTTTATATCCGTTGGGGTGTTCAGTATGTTACCTGCGAGATCTAACGTGCTGTGGATGGAAGACAGGAATGCCGGCAAAGCAATACTAGAAATTTTGCGGGTACCCAAACCGCCGTGCCTTATCGGTAAAGCGGCTTGGGTCCATGCCTGCTCGCTAAGGTGGATGTTCAAAATAGTTTCGATTTGGAATTTCATAAGATTGTCGATGGGTTGTATCAAATGGGGGAATTTCCAAATTGGGCAGCAGTGGAGCAGGTAAGTAAATTTTGTAACAAATACGCAAAATTTTAGAATAAATAGAGCGGAGTGACTACTAGTTTTGACAAGGCGGTCCGAATAATTGTTAAATTTAGAAGTCAATTTAGTGAGGAGAAGAGGGATGGCCTCGTCGCAGACGGGGGCCCGAGGAGGTGCAGACTGTCTTTGGGTACTATTTTTAAGTTTAGAGCGACGTTATCGAAATTTTGAATAATTTGGGATGCGGTGTGCGTGTATTCGATCGGAAATATATAATTCACACTTATCAAAATTCAAATCTAAACCTATACCATTGAATTGCTGTTTAATTTTTATCAGATCTGCTAAGACAGTCTGCGCGTCCCCTCCTAGGGTCCCATCGTCAAGGTACCAAACGTTCAATTTCGAATTTAGATTGTGGATTATTGGATTAATAGACAAACTAAATATCGCTGGACCGAGGGTATCACCCTGCTGACAACCTACGGCCGAAAGGATTTCATTGCTTTTGTGTACTAGTTTTGAAGGGCAGTAGTAACACTGGAGAAGAAAGTTATAAATTTCTGGGACATGCATTTTAGATTCGCTAAGCATAGGGACACCTATTAACTGAATTAAATGCGTTTTTTGCGTCTAATTTTAGAAGAACCTCGCACGAGTCACTTTGTACGAAGGTGTGTACAGCATGAACTGCCGCCTCGAACCTCCGTGGGTGCCAAAGCCAACTTGTGTGGGTTCAAAAAGGGCCTGTAATTTTGTTCGGGTGAGCCGGACGCAGATCTTAGCAGCTAAACGTTGAAACGTTGAGCCTACCGCAATGGGACGCACGCCACCATCTTTTTTTGTCAGGGCAATAAGATTAGCTCCATAGATTATCGGCGTCACGTCCGGGCAAACATCTCCCAGCAGCATGAGATTGACAAGTTTTGTAAGGCTGGTAGTCAGCTGTTCACCAGCAACTCCTGTGCCGTGACTGGTGAGGTCAATCAGATGCTGCGGAGAGATGCCGTCCAGACCTGACGCCGACCCCTTTGGGAAAGAGGCGAGGGCTGTTAGTCTCTTTCGGTGGCGTGTAGGCAGCCTGAGGGGTCAGATGAGGGATCAACAAAAATGGGGGTGGAAGGGCCTGGGGGGTGCTTTGACTGTAATGCGGCTGCGGTCTCCGGTGTGTCGGGTGCTAAGGTTTCGTTCGAGAATAAAAGGCGCGTTGCTCCTTTAAGGTCTCCGTCGTGTATTTTCTCCTCGACCTTCGCAAACATGTCGTACGTCTTTCTATGCGTTCTAGGAAGAGAGGTAGGATTAGGTACAGTCGGATATAGTATGTTATTTTTTATCTTTTGTGTGAGGGATATATTGCTATGAAATTGCTCTGAGACGTGGAGAATTTTGAAAGAAAAAGTAAGAAGTTCGTGCCAAGAATTGGAGTTATTGTTCTTGACGCAATTGTTTACGACGTTAGTCAGTTCTTGCGATACAGTGGAGCGGGCACCGCGTATTATGCGTTTGATGATTAAAGTAGAATGTTTGAGTTGGCCAAGGAGAGTCTGAAGTGGCGTGGCAGAAGTGGAAGATGGTAGAGGAAGAGCAGAGCTGGGGTGGTTTGATGCAGAGAGTACTGGGGTGATACGGACCTGATGGACATGTCCCTGGTGAATATGTAGACCTTTGGGTATTGAAAAGGTCCTTTGGCACACACAGCATTCCATCGGAGGCAACAGGCACCGGAATAAATTTAAAATATTATAATAAATAATTTAGAAATAAAGAACTTATACTAAATACTTACAAATAAAACGCATGTTAAAAATATTATAAAAATTGAAAATTTCACTTCCTATAGGTAAAGTCGTGTAAAATTCGTTTGTCTAGAAGTGAAGAGTACTCGGAGCGGGAAGACAAGAAGGCCACTACAACGATGCACTAGGTCAGAATACGAAGATTTATCACAGATTTATCTTCTTCATTTTATTTTTCTCGGTGTTTTTAGTTTACAATGTTGCTTTGACGGCGGCTGTCACGTCCGTGTAGAGGCTTGAAATTTGACTCGGGCTTCCGCAGAGGATTCGTTTAAAGTGCGTAGACTGTTCACAGCAAAACACGCAGGAAATCCAGAGATAAGATATGTATGAACTAGGTACAGCAGCTTTAGCATATAATAATAATTGTTTTGTCAATAGTAATTATTAAATGCATTGGCAATGTCAGTGGGATCATCCATTGTTCTATCATCAATAACTAATTTACCCCTAGTTGAATGAATATTATTATTTTGCGACATGCTTTTTATAAAGTCTCGTGTAGCTTTACATAATGTTTTTAGCCAATCTCTGAGCTTCGAGTATGCATCGCTTAAGAATACCTTTTATATTTTTATACTTAACTAGAGAGCGCCCGCGGCTCCGCCCGCGTGGAATATTATCTTATGCAGGTACGGTATAAGTTAACGTAAGGAATCTCTATAGCAATAGGAATGTGTCCTCTGGGTAAAAAAGTAATATTTCTAAGTAGTCCGTCAGACAGATTATCGGGAAAAAAATATTGGACACGTATTTTTTGCTTTATGATCAATAAAAAATTACATAGATAAAATTTAAAATTTCCGTAGACTGCAATGCAGGATAATGAATGACTTTCTTTATCCCTGAACGGCAACACTGGCATAGATCACTCGCTTTTGGCTCGAAATTCAAACTTGCGATTTTATTTTGCTTAATATACAGAACTTACACACCCAATATCATATTTTCTTAAGTTTTTCGCGATTCCCAAGATCAAAGAATCGAATTGCTTTAAAAATCCGGAGAAATAATGCGTTGTTTGGGAGAAACGTGTCAAAATGATGTTGTAGAGCGCCATCTCGCTCTGTCTCGTTTCTTTTATTCCGTTCTGGTTTTTCGACTTTATATATTAGATAAGTAAACGCTTCGTATCGTTTTATTTTTATTGTAAATTATGTTGGTTTTTGAAGATGATTCAAATTTGAAACTCATAACGACACCGAATTCGATATAGAAAAGTCATTGCGACATCGAATTCGATGTCGTAATGACTTGATGGATGCTGTTAATTTTCTACGGTTTCTGAACGCATTATAGAGGACTTATAATATGTGTGTAGATAAACTACTATTGCACTACATCTGTACCCCGGTATAAACTTTTAAATGATTATTACCTGTGAATTTATTTAGTCCTCTATAATGAATGACCATCTTTACGACAGTCAACTATTATCTTCAAAAACCAGAGGAAGGACAGACAGACAGACAGGCGGACATGATGAAACTATCTGCCATTTTGGCTACGGAACCCTAAAAATGAATTAAACTAAAGCGCGTCGAAGCTGGTTTAATTACGAATTACGACTATTATTTGAATATTTTTGTTTCAGGATACACGAATCGGCCTCCGATTCATTTTTCTGCGACGTATCCATTCCTATACTTCGTGATGGATGCCAACATTCACGTAGCTCTAATGGCCGGGAAGATAGTGGATCCCCTCAACTCAAGAATATTGTAGGCTGGAGTTACCATTAAACAACAACATTATATCATTATCAACAACACAAAACTCAATTTCTTTAGGCTAAATCTTCTGTCCCTCGGATGTGATGTCGTAGCAGTTACTGAATACTTTCTGACTGAGGTCGTCGACGACTCTGAGCTGTCGGTGGTGGGTGGAGTGTGGTTCGCCGAGACCGCGCCACTGTAAGGCGTGGAGGTGGCCTGATGCTCGCGTCGCGTCCTGGACTGGAGCTGCGGCGGCGTCGTGATCTAGAGGCTTTGACTGGAGAGGACTTGTGGATTACTTTCACAATAGACCATGTCACCTATTTTCTGTGTGTAGTGTACATACCCCCTAGTGCCTCGGATGAAGTTTATATGCAGTGGTTTGAAACTGTGGAACGCGGGATAGACACAATAAATGGTGTAGTAATCATAGTCGGTGATTTAAACTTAAATCCTCTGTAGGTGTACGTCTCGTAGTACTTCTTGTTACTATTGTTATTTTTTAACTGTTTGTGGTCTGTATGAGACGAATGAAGTGAAGAATGCGCATGGTGGAAAGCTTGATGTTGTGCTGGTGTCGGAGCGCCACCGGGGCGTCACTGTCCTCGAAATGGCGGACGGCGGACTGGTTCCTAAACGTGATGCCTACCAGCCGCCGCTGGAGATATCGGTCTCAGTGGATGAAGCCAATTGCCGACTTTCTTCTGAGAAATTGGATCCTTGTAATTTGGTCTCGCGACATGACTGGAATTTTGCGAAGGGTGATTTTGAGCTCTTGTATAAACTCATGTCCAAAGAGAGTTGGCAGGACATTCTTCAGTGTCAGGACATCAACGTGGCAGTAGACGGTTTTTATAAAACTATATATGGTATTCTAACTAAGGTAACTAGATCCTATAAGGGTTCCGTTTTTTCCTTTTGGGGTATGGAACCCTTAAAAATGATCTTCAAGCACCTGGAATATTTTTAAGGCGACGGGATAACGCCAATGACATTCCAGTTTAAGGCTGAATTTTCTCGAAAATGGGTGCAGACTGTGTTTTTCGATTCCGTTTTTCATGTGGAAAAAAGGGTTATAAAAATCTGAAAAAATATATGCTATAATACGGATGTTCATTTAGTGATTCTATTCATTCAATACACGATTAGACTGACTTCGTTCGATCATACTTGACCTCAAAGTCACCCCTTGTTAGACATTTCAAATGCATTTTTTGGGTATTATTTCTGTACATTTTAGTACGTATTAGGTTATTGCTACTGTGCACTGTTTTTAAAGTATTGTTGTATTTTTATAGTGTAGTAGATACACGTCCTCATTTGTACCCAACAATTTTATTCTGAAATGTGTTTGAATATTAAAGAAAAAATAGTTATTTATTATGCAAGGCTGCATAGTTATTGTTTGGCGCGAGTGCTTGTATTGAAACGCGAGCAAGCGAAGAATTCTAGAATTGAACCACGAGCCAAGCGAGAGGTTAAAAAAATAATCCTGAGCGCAGCGAGGGTTTCAAGGCACGAAATGCAAAACAACTTTGCAGCCAAGCAAAACACACAACTTTTCATCTCACTACAGCGAGGAAAATGGTAGAAGAGAGAAAACATGTTGTAATGATTAAAAATACATTATTTTTGAATCCAAGATGGCGGATGATACTTTGACGTTATTAAATTGCCAATTAAAAAAGTAAACAAATATTCAAACTTGTGTTAAAAATTATAAACTGTCATCCACCATCCTGAATCCTAAAAATAATGGCAAATTCGTCATCACCGGAGACCGGAAACAAATTACCTAGTCATGAAGTCCTACTTTTTATGTCCGCCATCTTGGATTCAAAAAATAACGTCAAATTTAAGCGCAACGAGGTCAAATTACACGACAACGACACCCATGACTGTTTTTTGTGTTAAAAGTGACAAACTGTCATCCGCCATCTTGGATCCAAAAAATAATATAAAATTTGAGCGCATCGAGGTCGAATTACACGATATCGACACACATGACCAATTTTTTCGTCAAAAAAGTCAAACTCTCAGCTGTCGTTTTGGATCAAAAAGCAATATTCAAAACGTTTAAGGTTATCCTCTCAGGGAAGCGTCTTAAAAAATAAGATGTATTTAGTAACTTAACTAAATGGCCCCTCATTACACCGTGTAGGTTTTTAAATATTAAAATTTTAAACTTTTTAAGCCCACCAAAATTGCAATCAGCCACCAAAATTTGAAAAAGCTAGGTACCACTAAAAATTTTAATAAGCCCCAAAATTAGAAAGTACTACGATCATTGTATAATTTAATTAAAATTTGTATGAATAAAGATAAATAATGAAAATAAAATAATTCTAGAGTACGTTTATTATTCCACAAAGACTACCACAATGATCATTATATCACCATCTAAAGCCTTATTCCAATCACATCATCAACAACCATTTCTATGACTTAAATAAGATTTCAGACGGTCTCTGCCCCCCGACCACGAAGTGCAAAATTCGAACTTCGTATCGTGCCGTCCCGCTCACTTTCGTATTAAATAATATTAGCTTGAGCGGGACGACACGATACGAACTTCGATTATCGAATTTCGTAGTTTAGGGGCTGTAGACCCAACAGCTTATGAGATAAAGCCTCTCAAATGTAACTTTTTTTAAGCAACCTATTTTTGCTGATTTGTATCGTCAGACCAGCTCAATTACGTAAACACAAAACTGGTAAATAAGCTTGCAATGGGTCCAAAATCGGCAGATTTACTCAATGCCATCACTGTTTTCCTAACCAGCTCCATGCTCTATCTTCAGACCAGCTTGAAGTCACAAGCACATCACACATTTTCATTGGGTTTACATACGTGTACACAATTTTAGATCGATGGAGTGGTGGAAACAAGTTGAAAATTCAGTTGCATGATTTTTCCCAAACAATCCTAACTAACGTACCATTGAAGCTGGTTTTCTTCGCAACTCTCGCTAATAGTTAAAAAGCAAAAAGGATGCTGTGATTTTTAGGATTCCCTACCTCAAAAGGTAAAAACGGAACCCTTATAGGAACACTTTGTTGTTCGTCTGTCTAGCTGTCTGTCTGTCTAGACCCTTTTTCTCTGGAACGCGTAGAGGTAGCATGCTGAAATTAATATTAAACACTCAAGCCTGCGTTCCCTTGAAGCCGTGAAAAAATCAACCTTCCAAGTCAACGCAATCAAAAGATACAGTAAATAAATAAATAAAATCAGTCATTAAAAAATCAATTTTCATACAAATTGCCGATTTCGAAAAACATAAAGGGTACTTCCAGATGTCCTAGAAACTTGAAATTTGGTATGAAGGTAGCTCTTATAGCACAACCACTCTGAAAAGTCTCAAAATCTCAAAATTTTATGTCTGTCTGTGTATGTCACACAGTGTATACACCGTTTACCACTGCTAACGACATCTAGCGTCGAATAGGAGAACTTTGTGGATGCCGCGCAGGCTCGAGATCACGCGCGGGCGCGGGGTCATTGACGCTTGTTCCCCTACTCGCCACTAGATGGCAGTAACATCCTAAGCAAAATATAGGAACAGGGTTTTGCTAAAACTGGACCACTCAAAACATTGGGGAAAAGCAGGGAAATCTTTGTACGGAACCCTCATGCGCGAGCCCGACTCGCACTTGGCCGGCTTTTTTCCACATGAACTCCTCTCCTGATGAGATAGCAGCAGCATCACAGCGTCCTCTTTACTTTTTAACGTTTGAGTTTTTTCGACTGTGGACATCATTTTTTGCTTCTTCCCTAAGCCATAAAAATAAATAATAACATATTTATTATTATGCCTAAGCCAATAAAGCTCGGAAGTTCAATTTGTGTAGAAACCCTAGTCGAATTAGATGCAATTCCTCCAATATATTGAACTAACTGAAATAGAAGATAGCATAAACAATGTCCAGACCCAACTGAAAGAGACAAAAGACCGACTTAGTAACGATACCTATTCCTTATATGAAATCCAAATTGAATTCTTATTAAGAAAGTTAAATAGAACATCTGACCAACTGAGAAGCTTGGAGCCCAGTCGTAGTAAAAGAGGACTCATAGATGGTTTAGGCTCAGTGATAAAAAGTTTAACTGGTAATTTGGACTATTCAGATGCCATTAAATATAATGACGCCATTAAATCTTTAAAAAATAATCAGAATAGGGTCGTTACCGAGCTAAATGATCACATCAGTCTTAGTAAAGAGTGGATGGACCACCATACTAGCATTGTGTCTCAAATGCTAGAAAATCAAGTAAGAATCAATGAAACCTTGCAATTACTGCTTAACAGTAACGCACAAGCGGAGACTAGCCTTGTTAAATATGCAAAGTTTGCCCAACTTTTAGTAATTATTAACGATAATATAGATAGTTTAGTTAACGAGCTTCATAGGATAGAAGATATTTTAGCTTTTACTCGTTCACTTAGTATGCATCATTCGATGCTAAGTACACATGTACTTAGTAATATGCTAATTAGGCTTAGAAAGATTTATAATAAAGACCAGGTGTTAGATTTAGAGCTTAGGGAGTATTATAGCATAATTCAAACTGGGTCGTATTTTAGTCAAAAGCAAATAGTTATTATTTTTAGGTTCCCGATAGTTTCCCCAAATACCTACAACCTCTATAAACTCCCTTTAGTCCCAAATAAGTATAATCAGATCATTGTACCGCCCTTTCCCTTAATTGCAACCGAGGGAGACTCTTATGTGTACGTAGAGGCTGAATGCCCGAAGATTAAGACATGGTACCTATGCGAAGAAAAAGTTAACCATCAGATCAGAACCCAGCCAGACTGTATCCAGAATCTTATCAAGACCCAGACCATAAATGAATCCTGCAAGCAGACGACTATATCACTATCAAAGCAAACCGTTGAAAAACTGGACGATAGAACTTACACTATCATAATCCCCTCACCTACTAAAGTAAGACTAATCTGTGGAAGAGAAGACTACAATACTCTTAATGGAAGCTACCTTATTACCATCCCAAAGGACTGCATGCTGCGCACGAATGACCTCACCATCGTGAACACAGAAGATCGTGTGGAGGGTCAGCCTCTGAAAATTGTGAAGATTGCAGATGATATGAATATTCAGCCTCAGCCCCTGCCTACAGTCTCTAAGTTCCATAAGTTTAAAAGGACTTCACGAAATCCAGAACAGAATATCGTTGCAATCACCACTCCAGCTCGAGCATCCATCAGAAGACACTATCTACCACACTACAATTCCCTTTTATGGAGCTTTACTAAGCGCAACTTTAATCATCGCTATAATTAAATACCGACGCTGCATAGCGACTAGACGCAAAGTTCCTGAGAACTGTCCTGATCAGCACACAAGTAACAGAGATGAAACTTCAAACCAGCTGCCAGCATCCGAGAAGACCACGTCTGAAGATAAACTACCAGCAATATTTTCTCTGAAACTTCAAAAATAGTTGCTGGTCTGCGGGGGGAGGAATTACGTAGCGACCCGCTATGAAGACCGCTGAGTTGCATCGACCTTCGCAACAAGCGTCAGCGCCGCGCGGACACGAGGCGCTGACACAAGCCGAAACCCGATGACACCGCATGCCGCCGCCGCTCCGCCGACGATCGGATCATATTATAATATTCATTCTAATTCCAACCTCGACTTAGATCACTAGCATAATTAATTATAATTTTCATTTTTAATTAAAGTTAGTTAAAGTAAATTGGTTTTTTTTTCGACCCTTCGGCTGCAGCTTCCATAATTGGCGCGAACTAGGTATTTGTAATTAGCTAACTAGGAAAATAACATCCATTTTCAATTCCAAGATGGCGGACGTATTTTTTTCTAAAAGTCAACATGGGTGTCATTTTCTATGTTTTGAGGGGTGCTGATTTTGAAAATGACATCCATTTTCAAATCCAAGATGGCGGCCCCATTTTTTTTTTATCGATATGGGTGTCATTTACTGTTTTCAGGGATGCAGATTATGAAAATGACATCCATTTTCAAATCCAAGATGGCGGACACATTTTTTTGTTGAAAATAGATATGGGTGTCATTTTCTAGTTTTCCGGGGATGCTGATTACGAAAATGACATCCGTTTTCAAATCCACGATAGCGGACACATTTTTTTGTGCAAAATCGATATGGGTGTCATTTACTATGTTTTCACGGGTGCGGATTCTGAAAATGGCATCCATTTTCAAATCCAAGATGGCGGACACATTTTTTTGTTAAAAATTGATATGGGTGTCATTTTCTATGTTTTCAGGGATGCTGATTATGAAAATGACATCCATTTTCAAATCCAAGATGGCGGACACATTTTTTTGTTAAAAATCGATATGGGTGTATTTTTTTATGTTTTCAGGGTTGCTGATTACGAAAATGACATCCATTTTCAAATCCAAGATGGCGGACACACTTTTTTGTTCAACGTAATACGGATTACTCGCGTGTATAAGTTGAATAATCAAAATGACGATGAAAACGAGGGTAGTTGTGTACCGCTGTCAGCTGCGCCTAGTAGTCGCGCGAGCAGAGCCGCGGCGCGCAGTTTGCGTCTCGCTGCCGCTGGGTCATTTGCTCCTAGAGGAAGGATTACGAATTTGTCCGAAACATTTCGAGCTAAACTTGACTTATACACGTGAGTGATCCGTTTTCTTTCACTATGATTGAGTCTCACGGTAGTTTCATGTTAAAAGTTACCTTAGACCACTACTACTACTGTTATGTATTGATGACACCCATATCGGTTTTGCACAAAAAAATGTGTCCGCCATCTTGGATTTGAAAACGGATGTCATTTTCATAATCAGCATCCCTGAAAACATAGAAAATGACACCCATATCGATTTTCAACAAAAAAAATGTGTCCGCCATCTTGGTGAAAAAAACGGATCACTCACGTATATAAGTCGAGCTTAGCCCGACATGTTTCGGACTAACGTACGTATACGTGAGTGATCCGTTTTTAATTCACTATGATTGAGTTTCACGGTAGTTTCATGTTATAAGTCCGCCGTCTTGGATTTGAAAATGGATGTCATTTTTAGAATCCGCGCCCCTGAAAATTTGAAAATGACACCCATATCGATTTTCAACAAAAAAATATGTCCGCCATCTTGGACTTGAAAATGAGTGTCATTTTCGTAATCAACATCCCCGGAAAACTAGAAAATGACACCCATATCTTATAATGAAATAAAAACGGATCACTCACGTATATAAGTCAAGCTTAGCCCGACATGTTTCGGACTAATTCGTAGTCCTTCCTCTGAGAGCGCATGACCCAGCGGCGACGAGACGCACATTGCGTGCCGCGGCTCAGCTCGCGCGACTACTAACCCCAGAGGAAGGACTACGAATTAGTCCGAAACAAGTCGGGCTAAACTCGACTTATATACGTGAGTGATCCGTTTTTATTTATGATTATGATCGAGTCTCATGGTAATTTCATGTTAAAAGACCCATATCTTACTTAAAAAAACCGACGAATTGAGAACCTCCTCCTTTTTTGAAGTCGGTTAATAGAAACTTTAAGTAGGTAAGTACATACTTACCTATATAAGTACGGAAAGATTAAAATATAAATTGATTGTTCTCTTCGTACATAGTTCCTTTCCGTTTTCATACTAATGTACAGTTTCGCTTCGCGAAAACACGGGCGCGCGGCGGAGCGGGGTGAAAGGGCTACCCTAAGCCGAAGGTAACCGCTTAGCATATGGTTAACCCAAACCTAATAAATACGGGTAAGCGTTTAACTCTTGTTACGATTAGGGCTACCCGAATATGTACGGGTTATACGGGTATTAGGGTAGCCCGTTGAAGGGGCTACCGTATCGATGTGGTAGCCCCTTCATCGGGCTACCGTTTCGAACGGCTTAGCCGAATGATAGGGTTTTCCGGTCCCTGCCCTAGCCTCCAGTCGTTAAATTTAGAACTCATTGCCGCTTACACTTGTATAAGAGAAATTAAAAAGGCCATTCTAGTACTTACAGCTGCATGGTGGTTTCCATTGCCGTGTATTGTGTGCATTGATGGTGTGCTTCCATTTGGGCAAAAAACGTTTGGCAAACAGTCATTTCCCAAACGTTTCATTTGGTCAAAATGCTTTTTTTTCCGAAACTGTAAATATTTCAGGGCCATCTTATAGAACCCTATAGGTTAGGTTAGGTTGGTTTTAAAATCCTGAAATATTTATAGTTTCTGAAACAAAGCATTTTGACCAAATGAAACGTATGGGAAATGATTTTTTTATTTTTATTTATTAGTAAACAAATCTAAATTAATACATTTCATTTGCCTTTAACAGCGGGCGTAAACTCAGCAGAGTTTATCTGCCAAACGTTTTTTGGCCAAACCTTAGTAAACCAGACGCAGTATTCAACACAAAAATAAAATAATAAAAATGACGGTGAAAACGAGGGTAGTATGAGCCGCCGTCAGGTGCGCCGAGCAGCCGCAAGAGCCTCGCCGCGGGCGTAGCATGTGCTCCCACAGGAAGGACTACGGATTTCCGAAACATGTCATGTATACTTGACTGACATACGTAAGTGATCCTTTTATTTCACTATGATTGAATCTCACGGTAGTTTCATTGTAAAAGTACCTGATGTGGTAAAATGAATATTCAAAACAGTATAGAAAAGTAATTTTAAATAGTTTACTTATAAATGATATCTCATTTTAAAGAGTATAATCCATTCTTTAGTTTGGTAGCATATGTTTGGTCGTTAATCGCGTACTTTTTGGGAAAACGAGGTATTTATTAAAAAAAAAAAGAAAATTTACTAAAATGCTCATATTCAGTGTCCGATAGCACAAAAACCTAAAGAGATATTGTTTTTTTAATGTATTACAGGTTGCTGGCAAATTTAACGAGTATTATTTCGTTCATAAACACTTTTCATGTATCGTGAAAGATTCTCTTTATAACCAACTTGGAAAAGTTGAAAAACCCCCAACATTGTCATTTCAAAGTTCAATATTCCAAAAACGGGGGAACCGATTTTAATGAAGCTAAGAACCATCTCGATTAAACTAGCTTTCGAATAAAAAAAACCGCATCGAAATCGGTAAATTCGCTTGCGAGCTACGATGCCACAGACAGATAAACGGACACATAGATATATAGTTACACAGATACAAACTGTCAAACTTATAACACCCCTCTTTTTCGCCGGGGTTAAAAAGGTTAATTTCTAACTTACACTTATCTACTCTCATATTTCTAATATAATAGCTTCTATGCATGAGGAAGTAAAAAATATCAAGTTATCATTCATTTTGCCAAAATTCCCATAAATTGAAATCAGTGAACGCATGCAAGACATGAATGGAAGCATTCCTGTCACTTTAAAATGACCCCACGAAAACTGTACCGCGGTGGGTGAGGCTTGAAAACTATACCTGCGTGCCGAACAGTTAGGTTGCGCGAGTCCGCAATGGCGGACGCTGTTTTGACAGTTTATTTTAATCATCAAAAATAAGATTTATGTCTTAAAATGCCTTCATGTATGGTGAAGTTGTGCAAAAATCACACGGATCACTGTCCCAAGGCACCCAAGGGTAGTGGAATCACTTTTCACATGTAAGTACACCATTACTAGAAAATTCAAAAAAATTCTTGCTTACCACAGGGATGTCATTATGCATAATGTAGCATCTCATTTTACTAATTATTAATTACCTGTTGGACTATATATTTATTAAGATACAGATTTGGATTTCAGGCGAAAGCGAGTGGAAATTCGGAACGTTGTCCAAACCCAGGCTCGCGGAAAACTAAGTAATTCAAATAATGACCGCCAAGGCATTTGAATTTGCCCGCCAACGCGTTAATTAGCCAGCCAGCCAATAGCGCGACGCGGCGATGGTCGGCCACACTGCTTCCACCTCCAAAAAGTAGTGGACTTGAAAAATTTGGAACAAAATCTATTGCCAGCCTAGTTTTATAGCGTTGTGCGCCTGAGGCGAGGGTTGACTACCTATGTTATCAATTTTAGCTCCAGCACCAGCAGATGTTCCTGCGCTCCGACTTTTGACTACAGTTCCGGAGGGGTTTTGTGTTCACTGCGAGCTGCGTTTAGACTGACAGGCAAAGTTATTTTGTGGTAATAAAAGAAACAAATTAAAATATTTCAGCGTTTTACTTCTACATTACAAATGTTACTTTGCCCTCTTGGATTTGATCTTCCTGAGATAAAACTCCAACTCCTTCCCTTCCAAAACGTATCCGTCGGCGCGCCCGCACTGCCCCGGACGGCTTGCAACACATGCTGTAAAAAAAGAACCACAAGATTACTTGTCTTGAATATAAAACATTGTTAATATACATATATATTTATATACATCAGAGTAACTATGACAAGTACATCATTCAACTACTTGACTGTAACCAAAACGGTGACAGACTTGGATTGAAGTTTCAAAACTTTTCGATTTCATCATCTGATATGCCAATAATACTGTAAAGCCAAAAGTACACCCACTGGCAGAATTAATCGCACACCCAATTATCCCTAATTACTGTGAAAACTTCCTATTTAATCAATAAATGCTGGTAAAATAAATAATAGGATGGGTGGATTCAATCATAGTGAAATAAATGAACGGATCACTCACGTATGTCAGTCGAGTACGAGGGCTGTTTGATAAGTACCAGTTTTCTAAATATATTAATATCACTGGCCGCAAATAAGTATACCACCTTTTTAAGCAATTTTTCAGGCGGAAAAATTAAAAAAAAAATGGCATTCTTTTGTTTTTTTTTTCTCATTTGACAACGATTCAGTGAAGGCGTGAACTTAAAATTGTTAAAATGGAGAAAGAACAGTATCGGTCTGTAATTAGATTCTTATTTTTGGAAGGAAAAACATGTGATGAAATAAAAGTAAGAATGCAAGCGGTTTACCATGAATGTGCTCCTTCTATGACAACTGTCAGATATTGGTATAACGAGTTTGATGTAACAGTCTTTGATGAGGATCGCCCAGGCCGGCCAGTTGAGGTGACTACAGACGATATGGTTAAGAAAATTGAAAATATCGTTTTAGCCGACCGCCGAATTAAACTTCGAGAAATCGTTGATGCTGTAAATGTTTCAATCGAGAGAGTACAACACATATTAGAAGAAAAATTGGGTATGAAGAAAGTATCGGCGAGATGGGTGCCGCGTTTACTCACGGAGGAGCAAAAACGGAACCGACTGACTACTTCGGAGCAGTGTTTGGCCGTGTTCAAACGTAACCCGAAGGAGTTTCTGCGTAGTTTCGTGACCGTGGACGAAACGTGGGTCCACCACTACACCCCGGAAATGAAAGAGCAGTCGAAGCAGTGGATTTTACCGGGTGAACCTGCTCCAAAGAAAGCAAAAACCGTCCCATCGGCTGGAAAGGTCATGGCGACCGTTTTTTGGGATTCGCAGGGTATTATACATATTGACTATTTAGGAAAGGGAAAAACAATAACAAGGCAGTACTATGCCAATTTATTGGATGAATTTGACGCCGTGTTGAAGGACAAACGACCCCATTTAAAAAAGAAAAAAGTACTGTTTCATCACGACAACGCCCCGGCTCATTCGTCCAGAGTTGTGACGGCTAAATTAGCACAGTTACGCTACGAACTATTGTCTCACCCCACCCCCCGTATTGTCCAGATTTGGCCCCATGCGATTTCTTTTTGTTTCCCAACCTAAAAAAATGGCTCGGTGGCAAGCGATTTGGATCAAATGACGAAGTCATTGCCGCCACAGAGGCCTATTTTAATGACTTTCCAAAATCATACTTTTTGGATGGTTTATTGAAGCTTGAGTATAGGTGGAACAAATGTATAGAGTTAAAAGGTGACTACATAGAAAAATAAATGCATGTATGTATAAAAAAAAATGTTTTTTTTCCATAAACGGATACTTATCAAACAGCCCTCGTATAGCCCGACCGTTTCGGACTAATCCGTAGTCAATTATACTTTTAAAAATACTTACTGAAACATGAATACATATAAAAAAAACAGAATAACCCCAGGAATCGAACCCGGATCCTCGACATTCCGTGTCTACCGTCCCGTTTTTACCCTTTGGGTACAGAATCAGGGCGGTCCAACTCCGCGTTTAGGTAAGATTTTACAAGTAAGCAGCGGCCCTGGCGGACTAAATTCACATGGCCTACGCGCGCCCAGCCAGTCCGCGCGCCGGCCGGGTCGCATGTCGGTTGTTGCTTATTCACGCGCCGCACGCATCGCTTTGTCCGTGCGAGTGCGAATTACGACGAACCACAAATTGAACGCATACTGCGCCGCATTCGGCTGCCTGAACACGGATTCAAACCTCAAGTTTTTTTGACTTCCAAAGGAAATTGAAAGGTAAAAAATTGCACTTCAACCTATAAGTAATTAAGTTGGTAGGTACCTATTTACCAAAGGTTCACTTTTGTTATTTTTATTTATGTTATTCATATTACAATTATAATTATTACAAGCTTTTATTTTAATTTGCAATGTTTGTACATATGTAGGTATGTATGTTCGGGTCAAATCTTCGAGTTAAATTTCTTGTTTGCGTCGCGTCGTATTAAGTCGTATGCCATTTGTTCACAAAATTAGAATAACAGGTAACCTTGTACTATAATGTATTCTGTGATATAACTTATATTTAAATATTCAGGTTAATAAAAGAAGGTAACCCTAAAGTAACAGTTTTAAATGATTCGTGGATCAGTTTCGGGTACGCGTAGTGACACCGTAAGTGTTGTGTGCTTAAATCGAGTAATAAGTGAGAACGCGATCGATAGTAGTGGCAGTGCGCGTAGTCGGTGCGCAAAAATACGCGTAGACAGAGCCCAGTCTGCGCAACATTAGCACAGTATACATATAAGCTAAAGCAGTACAGAAACTACGTACAAACGTTCGAAATGACACACGCCACACCAAAGAAACGTTATTATAGTAAATAATAAATAAAAACCCATTAATTTTGTAATATTTAAGAGTGACAACCTTAATGCTCTAATGAAAGCTAGCTACGAGGGGCGGCTGATAAGTAATCTCCTTGGTCAGAAATATATACAAAAATAATGCTGGTTGGTATGGATTTATATTCGTTGGTTATTCTATTTTCAAAATGTATTACATTCATTTGTTTATTGCATCACGTTTATTTGTCTCCTACAATTGTTTCAAACATGTCGGTAGAAAAAGTGAAAATGGATAAAATCGAGCAGCGTGCGGTGATCAAGTTTTTGACTAAAGAATGGGAATACGCCTTCGAAGATCAGACAGCGTATGTTACGTGTGTTTGGCAGGTCGTATTCTTCCGAATTTGTTATAAACTTTTAGTCAAAGCAGTTTAAGTTAGGTCGTGAGAGCCTGGAAGATGATCCTCGTAGCGGAAGACCAGTTTCGGCCGTCACCGATGAAAATGTAGCCAGGGTGAAAAAAATTATATTACGAGGACCGACGAGTGAAGCAGTGGGAGATAGCTAGAGATGTGGGCGTCAGTAAAGAGCGAGTCAATGAAATAATTCATGAGCATTTGAACATGTCCAAGGTTAGTGCACGTTGGGTCCCCAGAATGTTGTCTGCATTTGACATGGAGAGGCATGTCAAATGTTACGAAGAGTTTTTGGACATGAGTCGAGGGAAAGAGGAAAAAATAATTTCTAGAATTGTAACATGTGATGAGACTTGGATTCGACAATGGGACCCGGAAAGTAAGCAAGAGTCGTTACAGTGGAAATTTAAGGATGAGAAGCCGCCTCGTAAATTCAAGGGCTGTCCATCGGCATATTAAGACTACAATCTTTTGGGACACAGAAGGGATTTTGCTCATAGATTATTTACCGAAGAAAACTACAATGAATGCTGATTATTACTCAAACTTACTATATCAACTAAGAGAGACAATAAAAGAAAAACGGCGAGGTAAACTAAGCAAAGGAATTCTGATTTTGCACGATAACGCACCAGTGCATACCGCCCGCACAACGAAGCTAGCAATTAAAGACAATGGCTTCGAAACCATTGACCACCCCCCTTATAGTCCAGATTTAGCCCCCTGTGACTATTTTCTGTTTAGACTTCTCAAGAAAGACCTCAGGGGACGAAGGTTTATGACCGATGACGAAATGAAAGCTTCGGTTACTGACTTTTTTGACGACAATGCAACAATAATATTCAAAGTGATGGTTAAAACATTTAGGTCAATGTTCGACAGAAAGCACTCATAGTGTGTATCAAAATGATGAATGATGCGTGTATGTGTGTGTGTGTGTATGTGTACGTGTACGTGTGTGTGTGTGTGTGTGTGTGTGTGTGTGTGTTGTGTTTGTGTGCGTGTGCGTGCGTGTGTGTGTGCGTGTGTGTTTGCGTTTCTGCGTGTGTTTGTGTGTGTGTGCGTGTGTGTGCGTGCATGTGTGCGTGTGTGTGCCTGTGTGTGTGCGTGTGTGCGTGCGTGCGTGTGTGCGTGCGTGTGTGCGTGCGTGTGTGTGTGCGTGTGTGCGCGCGTAATAAAAACTATTTAGGAGTCTTATGATATTGATGTTTTAACCATCAATATCCTAAGCAGCTTTTGTTTACATTTAATTAGCTGTTAAAAGGTTAATTTTTGACAGAAAACACTCATTGTGTCTAACAAAATGTGATTTTAAAATTGTATTTAGTGGCGTAAGAGAATGGTATTTATTTATCGATTAATCATTTAACTGCAAAATCTGCAAAGTTATTTAAAATAAAGTGCGTGCAATAGCGTCTCTATTTGCTTTTTTATTTAGAAAACATGAATTGTAAGAAATAAATTATTTGATCTAAGAATAAACTTGCATAATTGTCTACTTCGTACTGGGAGCTTTTTTGTTCGGTTCCGGCGTTCAACATGTTGACCAGTGATTTTTTTTTTTATTTGTTGCAATTAGGTTATAATTTATATTTTCAATTACAGCAAACATATCAAGCATGTTTTTAAAGTAATTGGAAGATTAATATCTTGGGAAGTTTTTTTTTTCACAACCCGATAAAGTTTATTTTTTTGGCGGAAACCACTCATGGTGACCTACAAAAACGTGTAGCCAGTGGGAGGCCGATTTTTTTTGTGACTGGTTAATCAATTAATTGCGGTGTTAATTATTAAGAAATAAATTTTATCGTTTGCACAGTTTGTTTAAAATTATTTCTTTATGTCAACTTTTGGTACCAAGTAAAAAAATCAGAAAAACTCGATAAAAAAAACACTATAACATATTGGACTAAGACATATATAGGCTTCAAACAATACCTAATAGTCCCCTGTATCACCTCCTAAAGTTCGTACATCGTTATACCAAACATCCTGTATATGACGCTGACTGTATTACGAAAGATGAGATGAGATTTTCATTATGCCATGACATAATAGACATTGTCTAACCTTAACGTAGTCAGAAGAGATAAGAGATACACGATAGAAAGAGAGGCAACGTGTAGGTGAATATGACTGTAGGCAATTAGCGCTGTGCGACCTGAATCGCGCTTTATTGTGTCGTAGCAAGAGCCGCTATTTACTTAAATGATTTTGCAGAGTCGAAGACTTCTGTACTTGTGTACTCTATTATGTATTCTGTGACGGAACCCTAAAAAATTGGCGCGAAAACATCGTGTTTTATTTTGTCGTTTTTTAAATATTTGAAATATTTTACTTACAATTTTTTTTTCTTTCCTTATAGTCGAGATGAAAAGCAGAGTATTTTATATATATTGATTTAAACTTTCGCGATTTTCACACATTTATCACAAAACCAAGTAAGACCAAGACAAGAAAGAAGAGAGTAGTATTAAGACCAAGTGCGGGTAGTCGAGGAACCCGTGCAGCTAGATGTTGATACCCGCCTCTTCAGTCCCTTCGAGAGTCCGTCCGAAACGTCGAGGTATTTAAATTCAAATTTAAATATATGTTTTTTTGGGCGATTAAGTCCCGAGTATTATGATAATGTCAGAGTATTTTACTCTGAGAAAACGACAATTTTAAACTGTAATTATTGAAATATCTCGTTAGAAGTTGGTCCTTTTCCTCCCTTGTTGAACAATCTACTATATCGCGTATTCAGTCTAATTATGTTTTAATTTAATCATTAAAACGAGTGAACCCGCGCCGGCTTCTTACTTTTTCTCCACTACTTATACATACAATTAGGATGTATTATCAATTATACACAAACTTATTAATATAATGATATAAATTTGTCGCGTTCAGACAGACAAGCGCGGCGGGGGACTTTAGATTATAATATCCAGTAATTTTTGGCATTAACTAAAATAAAATGAGGCGACAAAATAACTCGCCAGCCAGTTTATTAATGCATAAAATAGAAGTTACCTAGTAGTCTTCCAGTATGGAATTGTTCTTCCAGAGCAGCCTCAACCTTGGACAGGCGCTGCCTAGAAATATACTTCTTGGCGGTCTTCTTACTGCGCTTCTTATTAATGATGGCATCTTCAGCTTCAGTCTGCAAACATACAATACATTTTCTAACTAATTGAAATGACAGGTATGAAAATATAATTACTTGCTACAAGTGCATAAACATTGTTGCCAATAACACATAACCAGCGAACGCATGTAAGACATGGAAGCATTTTTGTCACTTTAAAATAACGTCACGAAAACTGTAACGCGATGGGCGAGACTTGCAAAACTGTACCGGCACAGAATACATAATAGGCGGTGGGCGGGGCTGTCGCCGTCTCACAAACGTAAATACGTTGTTTATGTACAAAGAATATGTATGTCTGTTGGTCATCACCACGGTAGTATATGAACTCATAGTGTCTTGTTGACGTCACGTCGGGTTTTTACCTATATTTGTATGTTGTTTGAGATATATATAATATTATTTGAGACACTAATGCCCGTTTTCACCAACGACACCTAAGTCATCACCTAGTCACGGGACCCCTATCCTAAGTGGCCCCTTATATGTCTCCCTAACCTAATTTCATTTTCACCATCCTAAGTAATACCTTAATAGGGGTCACCTAACTGAAGGTTTGTTTTAGCTATAGTGATTTCTAAAACCGGTTTTGTATGGATTTTGTTTTTTAAGAGAAATAACTTCAAAATTCGTCTATAAAAAATTAAACCAACATGTTAAAAACATAGAAAAACTAGACAAATATATTGTTACTACTAAATTGACGTCTTATTTCTTATTTTTAAATGTTGACTAGGCTTTATGACATTATCTTTGCCATCCAGAATTTTTTTTCGAACTTTCGATGGGATGATTGTAGTTTATTAACGAGCATTCATGGACTGAAACTGGAATGATTAGTTATCTGATAATTTATTCATCAACTGTACATGTTTTTAAAGTATTGTGTTATTCGATTTCTTTGAAACCGAACAACAGAACAGACCAGAACCCACGAGCGCGTCCAAACTGAAGCAACTAAAACTACACCTAAATAGTGCAGTATTGCAGTTTCGCGTAGTCCTCTCTGTGCACGCAGCGTATCGTGACATGTTGTACGAATGATAATGTTAATTAATCCCTTCTCGTGAGATTCTTACATGCAGAAACAGTGCAAAAGCGACCTACGGACAGTAGGTATGCTTAAGGTTTAAGTCCGCGTTGACGTTATGCCAACTTGGCGTGTGGATGACAACTTTTGTATGCGTCGTTGGCGTTGAAAAGGTTAATAGACTGATGATGAATATTAGGCCTTCGTCCAGGTCGCGACGAGGTCTTCCTTTGATATAGAATTATTATTCTTCTGTTCTGAGTTATCATTATATTCCAAATACCTATAATGTTAAATTTTTCAAGTATGAAAAGCACGCTTTCTTTCGACATTCTACGAGTAGGTGTATCTTCTGATAAATTTAGTACCTACCTATCATACTTTGTTAATTCATCTGATCTAAATAAGTTTGATGTGAATATTAAATCCAATGATTCAACAGCTTCCAAACTCGACAAAATCATTTAGATAGCCTTCCATTTCATATAAATCTTACCAATCAAGTTAATGTTAACAAATGCACATAACCTATAAAAATTAACACGCATCTGCGACTGCGCGGAACTGTCACTTAACGCTAGGGGGTCAATTTTCGATCCCTAAACTTACGGGGCCCCCCAAGCAGTTAGGTGTTACTTAAGCGTTGGTGAAAACGGGCATGACATATAGGCTTCAAACTATTCCTAATAGTCCCCTGTATCACCTCCTAAAGTTCCTGCATCGTTATACCAAACAACCTGTATATTAAATTAACTACATCATATTAAAATGAATAAAATACCGGAACCAATTCAAAAAGCTTCAATCTCGAAATGGTTTTACGAAATGGGATTGTTGACGAGCTGGGCAGTTGGCGAAATGGGAATGTGGACTAGTTGAGAAAGTGGACGAAATGAGATTAAGTACAATTGGGTACGTTTAGAAATTAGGATAATACGTATTATTTGAGGTATATTTTACGAGAAATAATTTAACTGTGTCTTATCTCGATGAGCCCAAACTTGGTATGTTTCGAAAACTATTTTTTTTTGTAATTTAAAACAAGTGGCTAAAATTTATATTGGTGTGGTATATTTTTATAATCGGCTCCAAAGGCCCTTTCATTTGATACCACACACGATAGGTTTCGGAACAAAAATTATTTTGTAACTCCTCCCATAAGGGATTTTTTTTTGTTCTATAGGTCAAAATTAAATTTAGACCTCAAGTACACGTGTACCAAACGGCTATGCTTTACGTCGATTTACGGTTTTTTTATGCATACAACTACCACTAACTGCTTTCAATGTCTTATATGAGTTCACTGACTAACTATACAACCTACAAATATGTCCCATCTTAGAAATGCTAAAACATTGAAATAACCGAATTATGCAGATCTTAGACATCAGGACATTAAATATCTGTTAGCCGCAAGTTCGTCTGCGTCCCGTGGAAGCTTCGCCGATTTCCAGGATAAAGATATTTATTATAAAGAAATAGTGAAGCTTTCCTGTAAGTCAATGAATTTTTTAGAATTGGTTTCGCGAGGGTATTACATGAGAGTATTAGATGAGTATTACATTGGTATAGTTATTGCCATCAGGTGACCCACTTGCTCGGTTGTCTTTCTTGTCGTATAATATAAATTGCAGTACAGACAGAAAGCAAAAGGTGTGTTGTAAAAAAATATTGAAAAGAAAAGAATTATTAAAATTTAATAAAACCGCCTTCAAAAAAAACCTCAGAAAAAAAAACAAAATAATCCACAAAAAGCCATGAGTTTTATGGCCTAACAGAAATATGAAATCGGTGCGGTGCTAGCGGAATATTCTTGGAATGAAGCACAGACTTCATATTTCTGCTAGGCCATAAAACTCATGGCTTTTTGGAGATTATTTTATGTTTTTTTTCTGAGGTTTTTTCTGAAGGCGGTTTTACTTTTTGTTAAAAGATTCTTTATTTCACAATTTTCAGTTACGTTAATATTTAAAATATTATCCTCCAACTCCTAACCGTTAAGGAGTTGTACCTTCCATCATCACCTCATCAACACGAGATGATGACTACCAGACGCAAGTACTTGAATAGCTTTCGAAAATAAATGAAACACATGATACGTTCCTTTAAAATTTGAGGGTTGCCCTCGATTTCCCTGGGATCCCATCATCAGATCCTGACTTGGTGACAATGGGACCAACTAGAAAGTATACCCTTACAAACAAAAAAAGAATTTTTGAAATCGGTCCAGCCGTCTTCGCGTAATCGGGGAACATACATAAAATATATATATATAGATATATAAAATATATATACATAAATATATATAATCGAGAACCTCGTCCTTTTTTTGAAGTCGGTTAAATAAAGGAGGTTCATAGGGTACACAAAAGAGATAGCAAGGTTCGCAGTCATCAGTTATGCATGGATCATCATAAATGTTTCAATCGACACGCAAATCATCACCTTGCAACCTTTGATGACGTAAGACGCAATTTTATTCTTTACCATGTTTGTATCCACACAATCTATTACTTTCGTAGCTCATATCTGACGTAGTGTGGTCAATGAGTGATTGTGGATGAAATGGTCGAAAGCAGAAAGTTTGACTTAGGGACTTTGTTTGGACTAGTTAAGAGACAAACATACTAAAAGTCCCCACCCCTCCGAGGTGAGCCCTAGGGGGGTTAGGGGGGGGACAAAGGACCCGTTTTTTGGTTTTTTGCTTTAATCTCGGAAACGATGAGTCATAGGAAATTTTGTCGTACTATATAAAAAAGCTAATAAAATTTTCTACAACTTAGTTGTACATACTTTTTACCTATTCTCAATCGTTGACTAGATATGAGCTTCGGAAAACAATCGTTTTAAAAAAATGTGTTTTTTACCTTACTCCTTAACTTTAAGCCTCCTAATGTAAATGGGATGAAGAAAATCTAAAAATCAGCCCTCTACTCCATGTTTGATGCAACTAGCAAGCCAAGTCACCCACAGAACCTTGTCATTTTACTTGGTGGAGGATTCCTCCATAAAGTGATTTGGCCAAGAGGAGGCATAGAGGCCACTGTATGTAACACTATCTAAAATTCATGAAGCGTAACTACCCAGGGAAAACGTGTAATGTTATATTCGATGGATACACCAACTCTGCCAAGAGTTCCAAGTCTGATGTATAAGAGCATGGGTATCGACTAAAAGCAGTCTACGGATATAATATCTGATATATTTGCAGCTGAGTATACTTAAAATAATAGTTTGTGCACTAATTAACTGAAATTTGTATAAATTTTCAACGGTAGTTGATAATATTAGAATACTTAAAAAAATTGTAAAAAACGCATTTTTTTAAATCTACTGTTTTTCGAAGCTCATATCTATGACAACGATTGAGAATAGGTAAAAAGTATATATAATCAAGTTGTAGTACATTTTATCAGCTTTCATTATGTAGTATAACGAAATTTGGTCTGACACATCGTTTTCGAGAAATGAACAAAAAACCAAAAAACGGGACCTTCTTTGGGCCCCCCCACCCTAGGGCTCACTTCCGAGTGGGGACTTTTAGTATGTCAACCCTCAAACTAGTCTAAACAAAGTCCCGAAGTCGAACTTTCTGCTTTCGACCATTCCCTCCACAATTCCCTTGCGAGTTGTGAGCATTCATTTCCCAGGCTTACAGTTGAGTTCCAAAATAATTTTGTCATAATCATTAATTTACTCGGCGGTAACAGAGATGGGAGTTACTTTTGGAATCAATTACAGAGACAGTAGTCGTAATTCCTGAGTAATCAATTACTTAGGTAATCAAAATTACTGTAATATTTAGTGTACTATGATTACCAGAGGCCGGAATTCTCGTGGCACTTTTGAGCTGTTATAGAGACTTCTCGTTTATCGACTTCCGAGTTCCGATATACATACATACATACACATATCGACAAATACAGAATATTTAAAATAATTATTAAGAGTATAAGTAAACAACAGTCTTATCACGAATGAGCGATCTCTTCGAGATAACCTTTGGCTACCAACTTTTTGGAAATTTTTGATAGGAATTATAATTATAATTTACTATATTGTTCCTTATAAATAATTTGTGAATTTCTTAAGTCAAGGCTTTTTAAACAAATATCTCTATTTCAAATTTAACACTACTCAAAAGTAATCTCTCTTTAGCGATAAGACCGAATGTTATTTATCTCCAATTTTAATCTTTTTTAATATGTTGTGTTCTATATCAGACAAAAGTAAAAAGTGACCCTATGTCGTCGTAACAATTTACTACTATTAGACTTCAAATTTGGCATGAAAATAGGTCATAAGAACAGCTAAAAACAGTTAACAGGATTTTTCAAAATGCCCACGGGGTCAGGAATAAAGCGAGTTATTTTTATACGGCATGGTTTGGGATATTGTTAGTTTGTATATTTGTAACTAGTGTTTTAGGACTCTCATTATGTAACAATTGCAATTATCTACACACATGACGTAACAGTAGAAAATGGAAACATGAGTTTCAAATTTGGAACATCTTCAAAAACCAATATAATTTAAATAGGCCTACGCTACGAACGAGGCCTTATGATATGAGTGTCGACAATAGTAGTTAAATGTTATTTTCTTTAGAGCAAAACTGGCAAAAATGGAACCCTTAGTTTAGTCATATCCATTTGTCCGCGGCTTAGCTCAGAAACTATTGGTACCAGAAAGCTGTAATTTTGCATAGATATACATATTAACTAGGCCAAAAACGTGCTGGAATAAACGTGTTTTTTTTTTTGGGTACTTTCCGCTAAACGTATAGTGGGGATGATTTTTTAGGGTTTCGTATCTCAAAAGGAAAGAACGGAATCCTTATAGAATCACTTTGTTGTCTGTCTGTCTGCCAAGACCCTTTTTCTCTGGAACGCGTGGAGGTAGCATACTGAATACCAAATACTCAAGCCTACGGTCCCTTGAAGCTATGAAAAAATCAACCTTCTAAGTCAACGCAATCAAAAGAAATGTCAGAGTTATCGTGGGCCGATTATAACAGTGTAATTTATATTGTTCTGGCATGAGTCTTGAGACAGCTGTTCATAGGTAGTTAGTTTACCCTTAATGGCATAATATCAGCATAGTATAGATAAATTTCACTTTTAAAACGGCCGAAGTACATTATGATTACTTTAAAGTTCCCACATTTCTCTATCGGATAAAAATATTGCCCTTAATAAAAATTGTGACTATTGTGGGATTAAATTTATACCTACATGGGACGATGAAGAGTATGACAAATAGGCAAGAACTGTATTGTTCGGCTTGCTCGACTGAGTTATTTGTCGACGTGGGATGTTATTAACCATTTTTAGGGTTCCGTACCTCAAAAGGAAAAACGGAACCCTTATAGTTTCGTCGTGTCCGTCCGTCTGTCTGGCTGTCAAGACTTTTCTTTGGAACCTTAACGATAGCATGCTGAAATTAATATCAAATACTCAAGCCTGATGTCCTTTGAAGCTGTGAAAAAATTCAACCTTCTAAGTCAACGCAATCAAAAGATGCAGTCATTAAAAAGGTTATTTCCATACAAATTGCCGAAATCCGAAAACCTAAAGGGTACTTCCAGTTGTCCTAGAAACTTGAAAATTGGTATGAAGGTAGCTCTTCAGCACAACCACTCACAAAGGAACAAACATACATACATACATACTAATAAGAATACAAACGCACATCAAATGTGTATTTATCCGATAACTAGAATGCCGATCAAACTCGCTTTCGCGCAGATTCGAACGTCAACTGTCAACGACAACCCACGCGCTAGAGATGTCCGTCTCCTGTAGTGATGTGTTAGTGTGGTGAATCGTAACAATACATACATAGGCTGATAAACACATTACCTTCCTTTGCGTTTCACAGTCGAGTAACAATGGTCTTCGAGCACTCCTGATATTTTAAAATATCTATCCAATGATACTCTGCACTATGGGGTAGACGAGAAAAATAAAACCGGCCAAGTGAGAGTCGGACTCGCGCACGAGGGCTCCGTAAAAAGATTTGAACGTTTTTCCCCAGTGTTTTAAGAAGTCCAGTGTTAGCAGAGCCCTGCTCCTAAGCAAAATGTACGCAGCGTGGGGTCAACTTATATTGGTCTTTGAAATATACAGACATCAAAATTTAAGATTTTGAGAATTTTTACTTTTTACCGCTTTTTACTTTTTTGTTAAAAGATTTCAGATTTACCTTCCATCATCAGCTCACCATGAGATGACGACTTTCAGACGCAAATGCTTGAATAGCTTTAGAAAATACACGAAACACATAATACGTGCCTATAAAATTTGAGGGTCGATTTCATCATCAGATCATAACTTGGTAACAATGGGACCACCTCTGGAGTATACCCTTTAGAATAAAAAAATAATTTTGAAAATTGGTCTACAATTGACGGAGTAATCGATGTACATACAAAAAAAAATACATGCATTGGAACGTAGAACCTCCTCCTTTTTTGAAGTCGGTTAAAAATGAATAATTTTAGGCCTGTCTAGGGTTTGCATTATCCGTCCGTTTTTAGAATTCGGATAATATGAATACTTCCGTTTATTAAATTCGAATTATTCGGATTTATCGGATAATCCGGATATTTTAGAAAATATAACAAAATAAAGATTCCAAGGCGTATAATTGTAAATAATTGTGTACAAAACTAATCAAAATTATGAAATTAGCCCTAAAGATATGTTTTCCAAATAGCTTACACTACATAGAGACGTCCGAGGGTCGAGCACGACTTTCCGAATGCTGCGCAACATAAAATCGAATAGTACCTAAACGTTGTCGAGTTTGTATGACGATTGGAACAGCGCCCACCCGTGAGCGAATATATATATCGAGCGAACAAATATCGTCCCATCAGCTTGGTTTTCCATTTATACAAAACATTTTTAAAAGTTTTAGAGTTCCGCATTGCAGGTCAGCTGGATAAACATCAACCCCCAGAGCAAGCCGGTTTCCGCCCTGGTTTTTCCACCACCGATCACCTCCATACATTAAATCAAGCCATAGAGAAATGCCATGAATATAACCAGCCTCTGTCCCTAGTTTTCGTAGACTATTCAAAGGCTTTTGACAGTGTCACACATTCCTCTATAATAGAAGCACTCCATCTCCAAGGCATTGAACCCACCTACATTAATCTTATTAATTCCATATACAATAGTACAGCAGACATAAAACTACAATTATCACTCGGACAATCGTTAAAAATAGAAAAAGGCGTCAAACAGGGAGACCCGCTATCCCCAAAACTCTTCACGTGCACACTACAGCAAGTGTTCGAAAGCCTGGCGACCTTGTGGGAGTGTAGAGGTATGGCTGTCGGCGAGGGGAGATTGACAGATGTCAGGTTCGCCGACGACATTGTCCTCTTCTCCTCATCCGCATCGGAACTACAGGCAACGCTTCAAGACCTTAGCTCTGCAAGCCTTCAAGTTGGTCTGAAAATGAACCGGGCCAAAACTCAAGTAATGACCAACAGTACGAAACGTAAGGTAGAGGTAGACGGGCAGTATTTACACTACGTCGACGAGTATCCCTATCTAGGCCAATTAGTCTCTTTCAGCCACAGGCAGGATAAGGAAGTCGAAAGACGGATCCAAAATGCCTGAAAGAGCTATTGGTCTATGAAAGATCTCATGAAGGGCGATCTTCCGCTATCCCTAAAACAGAGACTTTTCGATGTGTGCATACTTCCTGTCCTAACTTACGGTGCTCAAACATGGTCCTTTACCGAGTTACAGAAAACCAAAGTGAAGGTTTGCCAAAGAGCAATGGATCGCAGCATGTTAGGAGTGAAAAGGATTGACCGGATCCGAAACACTGTATTGCGTTCAAAAACACGCATTGCCGATATGGGTGCGAAGACTGCTAGGCTGAAATGGGACTGGGCAGGTCACGTCAGCCGCATGCATCCACACAGGTGGGCGAGAGTTGCCACAGAGCGGGTGCCACAGGATGGACAGCGGCGGCGTGGCAGGCCTAGGCGACGGTGGCGGGATGATCTGGATGTCTTTCTTAACGATTGGCCTGAAACCGCTAAAGATCGGGACGCGTGGAGGACATGGGGGGAGGCCTTTGCTGAACAGTGGGACACTTCATCAGGCTTACAATAATAACCCGTCTACTAACATGCAGCTAATTTGCGTTTCTGTCATAGAGGATTGAGGTTAGCTGTCACTGCCAGTGGTCAAGAAGTCAGTCAAGTGATCTCGTTTACCAGTGGGTGAGGGGCATTCGTATTTGATATCATCGGCATGAGAATTTTAGTCACCAGTGAGATTCAACTCAAAATTCAAAATATAATAATCTAGTCATCGGGTGTGATTCATAAATCGACCCCCTGGTACCTTGTTAGTCAATAATTAACTGTTTAAACACCACCAAAAAACACCTTCGCAAAATTTTACACGCTCGGCTCCCGTACAAATCAATGGACTCTTTCGACGAATTTTCGTCGAAGAACTTCGACGGCCTTAGAGATGGCTAAGTAAGAACAAACAAGAGTCAAGGAATTTAATTCCCTACCCATTTCGTTGAAATGTTGTTAGACATTCGCTGTGCATTAAGGTCGACAATGTCAACGCAAACGCGACATGTCAAAGCAACGTCGTGTTCTATTTAGCTCTTATGGTGACAGTTTGCTATACGATATTAAACCTTAAGTGGGTTGGAAATTAAATTCCTTGACTGTACATTAAAAATGTATCATCTCCCACCTTAATATTCAATTAGTTTATTGTTCCATGTGTAATGATGATATTTATTATTTATGTACTTATCGATTTTGACGCGATTTTCACACATTATCATGACTCGGGACTTAATCACGTAAAAATATGTATTATTTTAATACCTTCAGTCTTATTTTTGTACTATTCAAAATACTCGTATTATTCGAATAATTAATGCTGTCAAATTCGGGTTTTATATGCAGCGGATATTCAGATAATTTGAATCCTGTCATTCTGAACTTGAAGATACGTTTTACAGACTGTATTGTGTTTGTTGCCATAAAACTTGCACAAAAACTGCTGATTCACCAACTCACCTTACTGTTCGCCTTAAGTTTACCTTGTGACACTGTTTTAAAATTAGATTATAATTTACGTAGTTTTTAATTTGAGAAGTTGACTAATTTTTATGACTACTAATTAATAAAATAAATTCTCCTATGACAAAACGTATACTTATTATTCGCGAATTTAATCAAATGAAACAATGTTTACTCTGTAAATATAAGAGACCCTCTGGAGTTTGAAACCATCCAAAAAATGGTCGAATGGTCAGACCTCTCTGTCACAGCTAGTGCTCTAATCGAAGTTTGGTCCACGTAACAAACAGATTTATTTGCGTTTATACCAAAGGTATACATACTCAAATTGCTCCCGAATTTTATGAAGAACTTATAGCCACTCGAAATAATAGAGTATTGGTATAAACAGCACAACAGCTTCTAAGAAATTATGATCGTGTTGATGCTAAAAACTGTATTACTGTATTAGGTAAATAAAATAAAAAGTACACTGTATTAGACTCGGAAGTATGAAGGTTGGACTTATTATTAAGCCCTCATAAGCTTATGTCACAGGTCCATGCCAAATTTAACATCTTTTTAAATTTTATAGCAATCTCCAAAATTTGTAGGTATTAAAAGAAGACTTTGATTTTTTTTTACTTCCCGCTTACGATGAGTTAATACATCATGTTATTTTAACTGATTTGTACTAAACTCCTAGGGTAACCTTAAACTTTTGACCGGTACTGTAACAGATATAAGTAGGCTTTATAGGTTTGAGAGTAATAGTTGACCAACTTATTATGTCTCTCTATGTCGTAACCAATATAGAATAACCCACACTGCGTACAGTTTGCTTAGGAGTAGGGCTCTGCTAACACTGGTTACAAAGGTATTTAGCTATTACGGTTCGAAAGACAATAATATTACTAAACCTCCAATTTAGTAGTATTATAGTAGTATAATAGTAAAAATGGCTTTTAAGCGATAAGATCACCTATTGCTTACCATGCCTGTTTTTCTGTAATCTCCTTGTACTGTTTTATGGTTTTCAACATCTACTTTTAAACATGAAAGACTGGCCACGCACCTCTTTAGCACTGACAAAATGCGGCCTTCACTCATTAGCTGTCATTACACTGACATGTCAAACTTCAAGGGAATATACCACAGATAAATATACCATCTGGATAATATACAACTACCGACCTGCTAATTCATGTTAACAAAATAACCAGTAGTTGCATGATAACAATGACCAGCTAATTTACGAACATTAAATAACAGGTCGTTCTTTATTGACCGAGCGAGCGAAGCGTGAACGTTTCAAATGGGACAAAAATGCTTTCGTATGCCTGTCCAGCTGTTCTCCTCGACAGTGTAAAATTTTGTAAGCAGACTCTCTAATTATAGTTTTTTGAAAAAAAAATTAGCTCACGAGGTCTACAGCTCTCAGAGCCACTATTGATAATATTTTAGGTAAGTATAAAAGACGAGAAAGCTCACAGAGTGGCAAATGGAATGGAATGACTCTTTCGTAACTGTTTCAAAGATAAAAATATAAAATAATGGAAAAATTACAAAATTAAATATTAAAATTAAAATTAAAATTATATAGAAGTAATCTGGTGGTAATCAAGTCAACAACTCCAGTAATTTGGAATCTACATCGATTCCCAATTAACAGGAATTGTAATATTTGTATACCTAGATGATTACAGATTCTTTATTATGTAATGGTAATCAGTTTCACTTAATTAGTAGTAGATTCGGAAATGCAGATCTCTGAGCGGTAATAACACGGGGTAAGTATTTCGATTTCGCATAATATAAGAACCAGATTTAGAAATGGATGTAAAGGGTTTAAACCAATAAGGCAGACCCTGCCCCGACCTCAGTTTGACACTAACACGGCATTTTGATAATTATCACATTGTGGCCATTATAAAACACCAAAAGCCTAACTATACTCACTAGTTTAGCGCCCTTCTTCCGGCCCAACGGTAGCAAGTAATGTGACTCGTACCACTGACGGAACGGCGTTGCGTCCACCACAACGATAGCGTTCTTCACCAGTGTCTTAGTACGCACCAACTCATTATTGGACGCGTTGTATACCACATCAATGATGCGAGTCTTGCGCGTGGAACCTGACAAAACAATAACATACCTATGAATTATTTTTAGTTCATGGATAATACATTAATGAATATGGACCTCCGCAAAGTGACGCCTGATTCTATCAATTATACTACGTATACGTTTTTATAGAATTAAAAAGATAACAATCTTTTATTGAAAAACGCTTTTTAAAAAAAGTATAGTTTAGGTCTAAAATAAATTATTAATCTCTAGTGAAGTAAACGAATCACTCACGTATGTAGTGTACATTTCGCTGCTTATGAGTCGTGCGCTACTAGAGGAAGGACTCTACAAATTAGTCCGAAAAATGCGGGCTAAACTCAACTATGGCATAACAGTGATTGATTTGTTTATTTTACTATGATTAAGTCTCACGGCAGTTTCACGTTAAAATTAAACTTAATTCAACTTCACATTTGTGAGTTTGATGATATATAAAAATGTAACAAAGGTACAAAAGTCATCATTCGCAAGCAGCAAGGGATTAAAAACAATCGCTACGGCTCTCAAGGATTTAACCCTCAAGCGCATGGTGATGCAATTACGATACTACCGAAATGACAACCACACATCACATTCACGTCCATATAAGACTGTCAAACCGCATGAAGTTCTAAATTGATGTGGATTTTGACTTATACAGAACGGTTTCTTTAAGTTTACTACAAACAGATGGTTTGCCTTCATCTCGTTTTCAAATGGTCTAGCAGGCAAGCTAATAAGAATGGCCCCCACGAGGGATTTGGTTATTCTTTTAGGTGAAGTAGAGCAGGACCTAAGAACACTGTAACATGCCTAAATATCAGCCTTCAATCTTCTTTTGTTTCAGATTTATTCACGAAGTCATTTTTGATGTGTTATTTTAGCTAAACCATGCAAGCGAGTTAAACGGGGTGCAATTTTTTACAGATATTCATGTACGGTCGAGGAAATTAATTTCTGACCCACCATGGAACCTTATCACAGTAAACGCCAGTGACATCGCATAGCTTGACAAGGAAAATCGTTATGACGTTTACTATGAAAACGTTATGTGGTGGGTCAGGAATTACTTTCCTCGACTCTTACCTACTTAAAATTAGACGAAAAAATCTTGTTTTTCTTTTTGCTTAATTTTTTTTTGCCACTTCTCGCGAAGAAAACAACCAAAAAAATTACATGACAAGCCACAATTGTCAACTACAATATCATGGTGAGTCATGTAAAAAAACAAAAATAAGTAAGAATATTGTGGTCTCATGTCAAAAAAACCGGACAAGTGCGAGTCGCGCACGAGGGTTCCGTACAAAGATTTTAACGTTTTTCCCCAGTGTTTTAAATTGTCCAGTGTTAGCAGAGCCCTGCTCGTAAGCAAAATGTACGCAGTGTGACGTCAACTTATATTGGTCTGTGAAATCTACAGATACACATAAAAATTTTAATTTAGATTTTGAGAATTTCCTGAGCGGTTGTGCTTATAAGAGCTACCTTCATACCAAATTTCAAGTTTCTTGGACAACTGGAAGTACCCTTTTTCGGTTTACGGGGTACGGTTTAAGTTTTCGGGGTACGGCAATTTATATGGAAACAACCTTTTTAATGACTGCATCTTTTGATTGCGTTGACTTAGAAGGTTGAATTTTTTCACAGCTTCAAAGGACATCAGGCTTGAGTATTTGATATTAATTTCAGCATGCTATCGTTAAGGTTCCAAAGAAAAGTCTTGACAGACAGACAGACGGACGGACACGACGAAACTATAAGGGTTCCGTTTTTCCTTTTGAGGTACGGAACCCTAAAAATGGTTAATAACATCCCACGTCGATAAATAACTCAGTAGAGCAAGCCGAACAATACAGTTCTTGCCTATTTGTCATACTCTTCATCGTCCCATGTAGGTATAAATTTAATCCCACAATAGTCACAATTTTTATTAAGGGCAATATTTTTATGCGATAGAGAAATGTGGGAACTTTAAAGTAATCATAATGTACTTCGGCCGTTTAAAAAGTGAAATTTATGTATACTATGCTGATATTATGCCATTAAGGGTAAACTAACTACCTATGAACAGCTGTCTCAAGACTCATGCCAGAACAATATAAATTACACTGTTATAATCGGCCCACGATAACTCTGACATTTCTTTAATTAAAAATAATAATGATAGTAGCAATCAAAAGTCGCTGTTTTTTCTTTAATATGGCTCTGTCCATTGGAGGGCAATTTTGCCAGTGTTTAGTAGGTTTTGCCGTTACATGTGAAAAAAATCTAGAAAACGAAATACGAGAGGTATTTTAATGATGGATGGTGAATGAACGATCGCCTGTTTAATGTTTAATCTAAGTAATCAAAAGTTCAAAATGTGTTGTTTGACTATAAATCAGTGTTGCCATAAACAAACTTTAGATTTCTACTGTTGTCAGTTCGTTGCAGAGTTATCGTGGGACGACTATAGAATCACAGCTGTCAAAAGTGTACAGATAAGAAACTATATTGCACATTAGTAGATTCTAAGCTTTAAGTGTATTTCCATTAAATTTTGGGACGATTTTTTCCACCTATTAAAATCGATAGTGCTCATGATTCTGAGCAGATACAACATGAAAGCCAAGCCCTCTTATTCTGAAAGGAGGCCTGTGCCCAGCAGTGGGACGTAAAAATGGTTGATGATGATGATAACAAAAAATCAAAATAAAAAAAAAGCGTGTACATCTTTTTTATAAATGGCCCATTTGCGCTTTCCTCCCACACACTTGTTTGCGAATGCCTTCAGTTTGCTTGCGATTTTGTCGAACATAGACAGTGAGGATGTTAGTAATATTAATAAAATAATACTGATACTATTACTAATACTGATTATTAAACTTAACATTTTACACAGTAAAATAAAACATGCAGATTTAACTAAATCAAGAAATGGTTAAACTTAACGTCAAAAGTCATATTCCATAAAAAATCGCATGCATGTGAGAGAGGCTACACGAATGTTTGAGGTTCGTGCCCTTTGATGTGGGTCAAGGACGATAAAACCAAGAGGACTGCCGATGGCTATACAATGTCGTGTTCCTGTAAAATAATGAGCCTGCTGTAGCTAGTTTCACTATAGAGAGGTACCATTAATTTTGTATGACACTTAGACCTCTGGCTAACACAATAGCACCATCTATGAACTGAAAGAAAAAACTAATTTAGATGACACTATTGTGTTAGCGAGAGGTCTAAATGTCATACCAAATGAATGGTACAGAGTACAGAGACCCCTCCGTAGTAAAACTAGCTACAGCAGGCTTATTATTTCAAAGGAACGCGACATCGTATACACTGGCAGTCCTCTTGGTTTTATAGTCCTTGATGTGGGTCAAAAAACAGAAAGATAGGAAAAGCGCAAATGAGCGAAAACTATGCATATACATTCGCAAATGTCAGTGACCCGCATTATTTCCAACTGCATGTCACAGTGATTGTGTCAATGAGTTCAGACAACAGTGCGAAATAAAGGTTTATAATTAATAATTTGTTCAGCTCAGCAGCAACAGCAGAAAAAGACACCTAATTATAAAATTTTACTCTGTTGAACACCAATACTTAGCTAAGAACCAACAAGTCGACTTTGGAATAAATAAACCTCTTATTATCTGCTCTCACTACAGGTAGGTACTTTAATCTTGTACAAACCCCTTGTTGATGCTCTGAGTAATAACTACGAGCTAATTAGATTGAATATGTACCGAAAGCAAACAGGATAAGTTTATCTTCCAAAAGATTTAGAAAATCTTCAAAAATAGGTTGATCATGATCAGTGATCACCCCTGATACAAGGGGAGGTTCAGAAATTAGCGGAATGGTATAATGTGAATTCAATAAAACAATTAATCTATTTTTCTTTTTCGATATGACTGCCCTCGAGTTCAACATACATATGAGATCTGTGAATTAATTTATGTAAACTGCCAAAAATAAAAAATACTTTTTTCTTTTCCCTCAAAATGAGCTGAAATTGCCTCCTTCACTTCAACATCAGCGTGAATCTTTTTCGTCATTTTTTCTTTAATGGCTTCTTGTAGCCTTTCTAGTAACGTTGCATATTAGTCCCCAGTTATGTTGACACCCCTGTCTTTGTAGTGGATCAACAGAATCCCTTTCGAATCCCAGAAAATCGTATCGTAATCGTAATCAATACTTTGAACCTCTTTGGAGGTGGTGCACCCTTCTTATGCCATTGCATCGACTCCTGTTTGGACTAGAGTTCAAAGTTATGAACCCAAGTCTCATCTCCAGTCACAATTCGTTCCAATATGCGGGTAGGGTGGTCGCCACACAGCTCAAAAAAATGTTTTGATGCTTGAACTTGTTGGTGCTTCTGTAGCAGTTTGAGCATTCTCGGTACCCACCTTGCACTCACTTTCGTCATGTCAAGACGTCCATGGAGAATCCTCAAAATAGTAGTATCTGATGCGCCAACTATATAGTTGTGAAGGCGGTTACGAACATTTCTAGCCTAGTGGCTAGAAAAGGCTTATTTGGCTTATTATCATTTCTAGCAATAACTAGCATGCCGCGCGAGATTCCTGCGTTTTGTTTATAATCAGGATTAGATCCAAAGTAAACTAATTTAGCTACCTTTATTACAATAATTTTCATACCCCACCACCTAAACACAAACGTTGTTTCTTAGTTCCCTGTTCGTCTCTGAATTAAGTAAATTAGTAAGTATAAACGGTGGCTTCGGTGTTCATTTAAAAAAGAAAACAAAATAGCAAAACTTAACAAGTGCCAAAGTTTAACTAGGTATAAAAAAAGTAATAAAAATAGTATTTTTCTTCAATGCTCAAGGCAGGTAGGTATTTCGCAAAATGACATTTGGATCTGTCATTCTGTTGTCGTGATATACCTATAGTGTTGTATATGTTGACTATATAGTGGTTAGATAACCTAAGTATGAAACAAAGCTTGAGGTCCCATGTTCGATCCCGGTCAGGACAGAGGTCTGAATGATGGATATAAATTATTGATATCGAGTCTTGGATGTTTGTAATATCTGTGTATTTATTTTGGGCCTCGGCTTAATTTGGGATTAAGTCAATTGGTGTAAATTTTATTGTCCCACAATGTTTATTTATTTATTTCTAATACCTACAAATTATCTTTGTTTGACACATACAGTGGATTTCAGTTATTACGACCTTGGTTGTAGCGACCATTCGGCTATATCGACGATAAAGCTAGGTCCCTTGAATTTAAAGCCTGCTTTAGTACAAAATTCATGTGGCTATAGCGACTTTGGATGTAACGCCGATTTCGGGTGTAGCAACTGTTTTAATAAATAATTTGTAACAAATTCTTAGAAATCCCATGCAGATATTGCGACTGGAGTCGGACGCCAAAAACACAATGAGCTTTCTTAACTTTTGTTTACATCCACACAGATGGTCAGCAACTGTGGTGACCTTTACTTTTTGTTTATAGATATTGGCTAGGTAGGTAGGTAAGTGTGTATGTTTGGGAGTGTATGGTCCAGTTACAAATTGATATTTTAAGCAGCAACTGTGTGCAGTAAACTTTTGAATATGTATGGCTTCTAGACGCTTGTAACGAGTTCCGGATATAACGACGAAATTAGAGAAGTCCCTTCATCGTCGTTATACCCGAAATCCACTGTATTTATTTATTGCACTTGTTAAGTTTGAATATTTACTTTTCTGAAAAAGACATGAAAATATTTCTTAATAAGTATTAGCACTTTCATATGACATTAATTTCACCAGTGGCCTCTGCTGATAGGCCAATTTGCCAAAGGCACTGCATTTCTGTGACTAAAGAGTCTATCTTACATTAGTAAAATAGTAGATAGTACTTACACTCTGAGCCCCATGAGAAGTTCCCAGTGTCCAAGCGAAGGGCACGGAACTTCACGTTACCACCACGCGAGCGCACCAAGTGGATGCGCTGGGACCCAAGCTGCAATACAAGCAATTGATTAAATAAGGTGTTGCTCTCTAAAGGTCCATATTCATTAACAGGTCCATATCCAGTAAAAGCTCTTCATTTGCTCACCCACAACCACCACTTGTTTAACCGTAGTTACTAGCATGGCAATAATACCAAATTTAGATAATATTAACTTCAAAAATAATAAAAAGGAAAATTTGCTGAAATAAATATTCTAGAGGGAAACAATCTAAATAAATCGCCACATGATTGTGAACATGTTTAAAATCTTATTTTAAAAGAATCTCCTCCTTTTTTGAAGTCTGTTAAAAACATTGAAATGATGCATTAACAACGTGGCATTTTCTAGGAATGGTAATAAAATAATTACCTATCATGTGTTGGTTGATCTCACCTTGGTGTTGGCTGCCGGCCGACCCAACTCATATTTCCTTTTCTTACGAATGGGCGCGCGTTTTCCGCCAGTAGCCCTTCGTTTATGCCAATGATCACGACTGATACCTAAGGACAAAACATTATAATCAATAATATGCAGCAATTTCAACGATCACAATGTCCAAGACAATGCGCTGCCACCAGCTCGCGATCACTAAAACTACAATTTACAACTTAATGTACAAAAATATTCTCGATTTTAGTAAATACAAACACAGCCAACTATTAATTCTATGACAAATTATACAAGAGTAACTAAAAACTCAAGATATTTCTGGATTATTGTAAGGAAACCACAAAACCACTCACCCATCTTTGCTTGATCGTGAAAGAAAGAATAAGTAGTAATAGGAAGTGAAGTTTGACGGAGCAAGCAACCGTACACTAGCTAAACTCTGGTAGTCTATGGTAATTGTTTATGGCTTTATGATCAAACCGGTTTTTTAATACACTTAAATGTTGGATCACAGAAGTAAAAATGACAAGTTTTTTTCTACAATTCATAAAGTATATCGTCACAAATAATTGATTACTCGGTTGAGATTCTAATTCTTAAACCGCAAGGAAGGGCGCCCTTTTCAATTATGAAACTTTCACTTTTTAAGCTTCTAAGCTTCAATTTTACTTAATCTAGAGTAAGACATAATTGAACTATTACAAATCTCAATTTTCAAATTCACTTATAAGTAAACAATGAATTATCTGGAAATCATAAATCCTCAACTAATTTATTTCGACGAAGAAACTCCTATGAGACACCAAAAATAAAAGGAGTGAAAGTATGACATAACTTCAAAAACGGAATGGTTTCCATTTGTTATTTTTTTACCTTATTGCCGAAACCCCCATTTTGTTTCTTTGATATTATTTCGTACTCAACATTTTTACAGCAATTTCTATCAGAAATACCGCTCTAACTCCAACTTCCAAGCGGGTCAAACTTGGGGGACAAAGTCCTGACCCTAATCTATGAAGTGCAAAATTCAAACTTCGTGTCGTGCCGTCCCGCTCACGCTAATATGATTTAATACGAGAGCGAGCGGGACGAAAGGATACGAACTTCAATTTTCGAATTTCGTAGTCGTCCCCCTGGACCGGTAGTCTACCAAAAATATTTTTTATTGATATATTTTTTACAGTGTGTTAAGCCAGGGTCGTGTTTTATAAAGCTACAAGTTGTAATTTAAAAGCGGAAGTCTCTTTCTAACAAAAGGTAAAAAAAAGGTGATAGAATGAGACTTCCGGTTGTAAATTGTAACTTGTAGCTTTATAAAACACGGTCCTGGTCACAGAGAAAATAAATAGTAGGTCTGTAGTCCTGGTCCGCCGCACCCATTGAGATAGGAAAGTGGAGGCGCTATATTCTTCTATATGAAGCGTGACTTATACAAATATCTGCCATATCGACACATACATGTCAAACGGCATTTTATCTCTTTTTAACTTACTGACAGCTGCATATGAATAGGAGAGACAAATAGTATTTGTTGGTTACTAAATTTGGCAGCACTCTCTGAATGACGTCACGAGTTTACGACAGCGTGGCAGGTGCCGCCATGTTCCGTGCCAAGTTTCGTGGTAGTAGATGTGCTGTCAAACGGTAGCCGGCTCCGAACATATTTGCTATTTTTGTGAGGATTACTCTAAGAAACGAGTTATCATGGTGTGCAGGGCTTTGTCTTTAATAGGACAATCATGCCCTAGTGCTGCGACAGACAGTGCAGTGTTAAAAAAACATTAATCAACCTGAATTTACCCTTCAAAGGTTAGTAACCAGTTACTTTGAATAATTCGAATGTTTTATTGTATTTTGGCATGTATCGTAACATAACGATCTCATAAAATGATTACGAACGTCTGTTTAAGTACGGTTTGTTTTATTTTCCAATGATTTTATTTATTTAAACACAAATAATTTGCATGATTTTGGCATATTAGCTTATGCGGTGCTAAGTATCGACATAGGTATCGATGAAATTCTAAACATTGTTTGATTTTTTTTCGTCAGATTTCCTGTGAATGAAACTGCCAAAAAGAAAAGGGTTGGAATTGAAAATATAAACCCACGACATACACGGTTTGTCTGCTCGATGCACTTCGACATGTCATGCTTCAACAGAACTCTTAATGTGACGAGATTGTTGACGTGACGGAGCAATTCAGGTAATTGTTATATCTAAATATATAAAATAAAACCGTGACTTACTACTGACTGACACACAACGTACAGCCTGAACCAGATTTGAGATTTGGAAAAAATGTCCCTTGAGTAGGCTAGAGATAAACTTTTAGAAACCTAATATTCTTCTTTTTCAGTCTACTCGTGCCTGTCACCTGTGTTGCCCTGTACATCAAGTGTGAGGGTAAGGTAATGTCTGTAATCAAAATGATTATAGATTTGAGGTTTCGCTATCACGGAATAAGAAGTTGTGACAAAGTATCTTTCAGAAACTATTAGAAATGAATAAAAACTTTGGAGATGCCTAAAACTAAACAAATGTTTTTTATTTTCACTTTTTTTTTTCATACAACGAGGAAGGCAAGCGAGCAAGTGGGTCACCTGATGGTAAGTGATCACCACTGCCCATAGACACCCGCAACTCCGGAGGGTTTGCAGATGCGTTGCCAACCTAGAGGGCTAAGATGAAATGCCTCTTGTGCCCGTAATTACACCGGCTGTCTTACTCTCCACACTGGAACACAACAGTGCAAGCACTGCTGCTTAGCGGCAGGATTAACGAGTAAGATGGTGGTAGAGATCCGGACGGACCTCGCACAAGGTACTACTTTTGTGGGTAGTAGGACCTTGTGCCAGGTCCGTCCCGATCACTACCAACATCTTACTCGCTAATCCTGCCGCTAAGTAGCAGTTCTTGCACTGTTGTATCCCGGTGTGGAGAGTAAGACAGCCGGTGTAATTACGGGCACAAGAGGAATTCCATCTTAGCTCTCTAGGTTGGCAACGCATCTGCAAACCCATATACACACACATGTCATAACTCCTCTATAATGCGTTCAAAAACCGTAGAAAATATGAAATAAAAAAATAAAAAAACCGACATAATTTACAATAAAAAAGCAGTCGATACGAAACGTCAGCTCGGTATGTTTACTTATCTATGATAAAAAATAACAGTCAAATTCGTGACAGGTATGGATATGATAATGCCTTCTGCTTCTGAACGTGTCTTAGAGTACTTATAATATGTGTGTAAATAGAAGTAATGTATGCAACTCTAGATAATTAGGCCTTAAAACACTCGTAATGTAACAGTTGCATAAACTACTATAGCGTAGATTTTATCGATATCGATATCTGCATACGTTTAACAGTCCCAACCCTAGGAAAAGAAGCCATGTTACGTGCCAAATTTTAGTAGGTATGCACGCTAATTCTGTAGATATCGCCGGTCCACTTGCTATTAGGTCTGTGGCCGCACCATGTTTTCGATGTTTTTGAACATTGCAACATGTTTTTTGAACACTCAAACAAAACTCAATATTTTCCATCCGTTCGAAGAACATGTTGCAATGTTCAAAAACATCGCAAACATGGTGCAACGGACGCGTACCTACATATAGTGCGACATTAAAGAGTAGAAATTAAATAATAGTGGCATTTAATCTTATAGCTTTGTAGGTGGGCAACGTATCAGAAAACCCCCCCGGAGCAAAGACATTGGATAATCAGTAGACGGAACATAAACTATGGACGTACAGTCATACCCCTCACTCATGGAACTAATGCCGTTTGTTAAAAAGAAACCACCATATACTCAGATTTCAAGAGTCGTGTCGTTTTTCTTTATCTGTAGTGTGCGTCAGCCCCTTACGAGGCCTGTTCTGAAAAATTCTAGCTACTCAAAAAAACGTAAAGATATGGTTATTATCTATTTTCAGTTTTTCAAAGTAGTCTCTCGCGGCATCGATACACTTTTGCATTCGAGTAAACCAGCTGTCAAAACCAAATATAAATCGGTATGACCATGACCACAGACATTACAGACCCCATGTAAGCAGCTGTCAAGCGCACCGATTTTTATTTGTGTACAACATAGCCTGTAGCCAGATGTCCATTGGTAGATTCTGTAGCCAATTTACCCGATAAAAATAGAAGCATCGGTCGTCTCTAGGTAGTCATTCAAATAAAGTGTCACTGAACGAGATCGGGTTATAGTTGTCATCAAAGGCGCTCCCTTACACATTCAAATACTGACGCACACTACAGAACAAAAAAACGGTACGACTCTTGAAATCAGAGCAAACAGTTGTCTCTTTTTAACAAAGGGCATTAGTTACATGAGCGAAGGGTATAACTATACGGGCATAAGTTTACCTTCCATCTATTGACTTCATTAATCTGAGCCCATGACCGTTTTTTACGTCAAAATTGTTAAGGCGCCGTGGGTGTATCGAACAGAGTTTTTGAAACATTTTGAGGCACCTCCTCTATAACAACAGGACTTCCAAAATACATGAAAAAATTTGACAGTAATCTTGAGACCTTTCTGCAGGCCCTGCGTCGATTCAAAACATGATTTAGCATTTTTCGCCCAAAAGAAAAAAATCGCCAACACACCTCTAATTACACGTTATAATATATCGAAACAATTTTTTTTAACCTGCTACTAGCAAGGAAATAGTATCAAAAATTGCGTAATTCTATTTTCGATGGCCACCGTCGATTCGTTTTTTTTTATTAGAAATAATCAAAAATAATAATTTAAAAACAATGAAAACCGCGATCCGGTTCGTGGACGGGCTCCGACTGTCGGCGCTCAGTACCACCGCGCGAGCTACGATCGAGGTAGGACCTGTGTCGCGCGGCTCGGACCCTAAATCCGCACCGCTGAATGCAAATATAAGATAAAAATACTCTTTATTAAGGGGGATAAATAAAATAAAAGAAAACGCAGGAGTCGAAATCACCTTATGACTGCTAGACCGAATGCTAGAATAACAAATGCGATACGGCAAGAAAAATCACAGAATAAATAATAGGTAGGTGAAATGCAATACGGCAGGTAGATGTAGACTTGTGCGACTCGCGTAAGACAAAAATAATAGGGATAGTGGTAGTGCTATTAACTATATGTGTACGAGTAGGTAGTATTACCTTGCGGGTGGTAGGACCTTGTGGAGGTCCGTCCGGATTGCTACCACCATCCTTCTCGCAGCAGTTCTTGCACTGTTGTGTTCCGGTGTGGAGATAAAGACAGCCGGTGTATTTACAGGAACAAGAGGCTTTTCATCTTAGCTCTCTAGCTTGGCAACGCATCTGCAAACCCCCAGAGGTTGCGGGTGGCTATGGGCAGCGGCGACTACTTACCATCGGGCTACCCACCCGCTCGTTTGTCTTCCTTGTCGTATAAAATAAATAAATAAATATTCAAAGCTATTGTTAGGCGCTAGAGATTGTTTTGAAACCCGAGCAAGCGAAGAATTTTGTAATTCAATTGAAGTCATTAATAGAATCCTGAGCGCAGCGAGGGTTTCAAGGCGTGAGGTACAAACAACTTTGCTGCCAAGCAATACAATACAGAACTTCTTATCTCATTCCAGCGAGGAAAATGGCAGAAGGAAGAAAAATATAAAATGGTGAAAAACGTTATTTGGGTCCAAGATGGTGAATGATGGTTTGATATTTTTAACGTAAAAATTGACATTGGATTTCATGTAATTTGACCTCGGTTCGCTCAAATTTGGCATTATTTTTGGGATCCAAGATGGCGGATGACAGTTTGCCACTTTTGACACAAAAAATACTCATGGGTGTCGATTTCGTGTAATTTGACCTCGGTGAGCTCAAATTTGGCATTTTGGATCTATGATGGCGAATGACAGTTTGTCACTTTTGACACGATAAATACTCATGGGTATCGATTTCATGTAATTTGACCTCAGTGCACTCAAAATTCGCTTTATTTTTTTGATCTAAGATGGCGGATGACAGTTGGTCACTTTTGACACAATAAATACTCATGGGTATCGATTTCGTGTAATTCGACCTCGGTGCGCTCAAATTTGACATTCATTTATGGATCCAAGATGACGGAGTGACACTTTGTCACTTTTGACACAAAACATACTCATGGGTGTCGATTTCGTATAAATTGACGTCGGTGCGCTCAAATTTGAAATTATTTTTTGGATCTAAAATGGCGGATGACAGTTTGTCACCTTTGACACAAAAACCCATGGGTGTCGATTTCGTGTAATTCGACCTCGGTGCGCTCAAATTTGACGTTGAATCCAAGAGGACGGATGACACTTTGTCACCTTTGACACAAAAAATACCCATGGGTGTCGATTTCGTGTAATTTGACCTCAGTGCGCTCAAATTTTGCTTTATTTTTTGGATCTAAGATGGCGGATGACAGTTTGACACTTTTGACACAATAAATAGTCATGGGTGTCGATTTCATGTAATTTGACCTCGGTGCGATCTAATTTGACGTTCATTTTTGGATCCAAGATGACGGATGACACTTTGTCACTTTTGACACAAAAAAATACTCATGGTGTCGGTTTCGTATAATTTGACCTCGGTGCGCTCAATTTTGGCATTATTTTTTGAATCCAAGATGGCGGATGACATTTTGTCACTTTTGACACAAAAAATAGGACTTTTAATGTAATTCGGTTCCGGTCTCCGATGATAACTATTCTGCCATCATATTTAGAATGCAGTATGGAGGAGGTGGAACGCAAATTGGATTGTTTGTTGACTTTCTTTAATCGCCAATTACTTCAAACTAACATCCGCCATCTTGGATCCAAAAATAATGTATTTTTAACCATTAAATGTTTTTCTCTCATCTACCATTTGCCTCGCTGTAGTGAGATGAAAAAGTTGTGTGTTTCGCTCGGCTGCAAAGTTTGTTTTGCATCTCGTGCCTTGAACATTCGCTGCGCTCAGAATCCTAAAATCCTTCGCTTATTTGGGTTTCAATACAAGCACTCACAACAAACAATAACTTTGCAGCCTTGCATAACAAATAACTATTGCTGCTTGGATGCAATACTGTTAATATCTGTACTGTGTATTCTTACTGTATGCGCGCACGGCGGGAGACACGCACCCCCTGACACGATATTTTTCGCTGAACCTACAGCGCCTTAAACTGTCGTCCGCCACCTTAAACCGTACAGTAAAGTCGAATTCGAGCTTCGCGATCGAAACCCCTTACAGCTATTTGAATCAAAAAATATTAAACTTTGATTATTGTGCCAAATTATGTGCGTGGCCTTTGGTCTGGTGCATCACGTTTATTTGTCTCCTACAATTAATTCAAATATGTCGGTAGAAAAAGTGAAAATGGATAAAATCGAGCAGCGTGCGGTGATTAAGTTTTTGACTAAGGAAGGGAATACGCCTTCGGAGATCAGACAGCGTATGTTACGTGTGTTTAGCAGTTCGTGTTCTTCCGAATTTGTTATAAACTTTTGGTCAAAGCAGTTTAAATTAGGTCGTGAGAGCCTGGAAGATGATCCTCGTAGCGGAAGACCAGTTTCGGCCGTCACCGATGAAAATGTAGCCAGGGTGAAAAAAATTATATTAGAGGACCGACGAGTGAAGCAGTGGGAGATAGCTAGAGATGTGGGCGTCAGTAAAGAGCGAGTCAATGAAATAATTCATGAGCATTTGAACATGTTCAAGGTTAGTGCACGTTGGGTCCCCAGAATGTTGACTGCATTTGACATGGAGAGGCGTGTCAAATGTTGCGAAGAGTTTTTGGACATGAGTCGAGGGAAAGAGGAAAAAATAATTTCTAGAATTGTAACATGTGATGAGACTTGGATTCGACAATGGGACCCGGAAAGTAAGCAAGAGTCGTTACAGTGCAAATTTAAGGATGAGAAGCCGCCTCGGAAATTCAAGGCCTGTCCATCGGCAGGTAAACTTACGGCTACAATCTTTTGGGACACAGAAGGGATTTTGCTCATAGATTATTTACCGAAGAAAACTATAATGAATGCTGATTATTACTCAAACTTACTATATCAACTAAGAGAGACAATAAAAGAAAAACGGCGAGGTAAACTAAGCAAAGGAATTCTAATTTAACACGATAATCTGAATGTATTTCGCCTTAAAGATACTCGCTTAGACGCCGAGAATCTGATGGCATACATTCCATCATTCTCAATAACACGCATAAGCTTGGTACGTGGGATACCTGATCAATGGTCGGACGATGAGCTTTTGGCCAACATTTCTGTGCCCATTGGGTGTGGAAAAGTGCAAGGTCAGGCGTCTTAATCGAAGGGTTCTAATAAACGGCTCAGTCATCTGGCAACCTTCAGAAACTCTTGTTTTGACTTTCGATGGACAGCAGCTTCCAAAACGAGTGTTTTCATGCTACAAGTCTATTCCTGTAGAGCTGTAAGTACATTTTCCCTACGGTACAATGTTTCAGCTGCTGTAAGTTTGGCCACACCAAAACAAATTGTAGGTCGAAACCCCAGTGCTACAAGTGTGGTCAGATGCACACGGCTGAGGCTTGTTCTATAGATGAGGACAATGTATTTTGTTTTACGTGTAATAGATCTCATTTTGCCATCAGTAAATCGTGCCCGGAACATAAAAGACAAAGGGATATCAAAGTAACTATGGCCATGATAAGTACATGGAAACGAAACACCAATAGAAACTTGGTTTTAATTAACTAGAAGCTAGCGTTAGTATAATAAATACATTGACAAATGGCACAGATAAGATTATATGTCATTCTCCCACTCTATGGGTTCTCCGTCAAGGATGTAGTCATCGAGATGTTGTGGAGTTTTCCTAGATCTCGTGGATCTCCGAAAGACCTGCGAAGGCCGGGCGTGTTGCGGCGGAGTTCCATAGACCTCTTCTTCTTGATTAGATGATTCGTTGCTTTCGTCATCTAATGTTGTTGTGCTATCAGAGAGCAAATCTTCTTCGTCTGATACAGGAAGCGGAGCTAAATGTCTGTTAGACACTGTAGGCTCTTGGCCATTACGTTGTCGTACGTAGGAGTAATGTTGGACTAGTATGAAGTATTAAAACATTCGCGTTCGCATCTGAAAAACCGATATATTTGATAGTGACAAATGACAGGGTTACAAAAAGAATAAAGACAACAATGTATAAAACCTGCTTTCTTAACATTCCCTCCCGTCTTTACTGGGCTCCCAGTGGTTCCATTAGCATCAGGAGCCTTGGCTTATAGAGCGGCTTTGTCATCATGTTAGCTACGTTGTTCTGTGAAGGCACCTTCTTCGCTATCAAGTTATTAGCATTTTGCATCAAACATTCCCGCAGAAAGAAGTGTCTCCTCTGAACGTGCATGTGTTTGGTCAGGTGATGCCGTTCAATAGAGTTCATGCTGAGTTTGGGTGCAGACTCACTGTCAATTAGCAATTCTACTCTTTGAACGTCCATGACCATATCTTCAAAAATGCGTTTCAGCCACAGTAGCTCGCGTGTAGCTTCACTTGTAGCAACAATCTCTGCTTCGCTTGACGAAAGTGCTACTGCTCTTTGACGCAGGCTTCGCCGGGAGATAGCTCCACTTGAGTATAGGCAAACCATCCCTGATGTTGATCGTCCTGTGGGCCAAGATCAGCATCTGTGTACATAGCAATCGGTTTTTCGTTAAATTTGTATGTGATGCCGTACTCTCGTACCTTGGATATAGCGCAGTATTCGTTTGACCCTTATGATGTCTACATCTGTTGGATTTTGTAGGGTTCTCGACACTACTCCTACTGCGAAAGCAATATCAGGTCTTGTACCCACATGAGATATGACAACGCACCCACTGCTTCACGATATGGGAACTTTTCTTGATTCTCAGTCGTCGTGACTCTTTGCGTGTCTTTTACGATAGAAGTTGGTGCAAGCTTGCAATTTGTCATGCCAAAACGTTGCAAAACTTTATCTGCATAGGCCTTCTGGTCTATTTTGATGGAAATATCTTCACGTGTCTTAATCTCAATACCAAGAAAGTATGATGCGGGTTTAGTGGTAATCTTAAATCTCTTTCTGAGTTCTTCGTAAAGATCTACAACTCCCTTCTCGTCAGAGACAGCCACTAATCCGTCATCAACATATAATGCTATGATGATTTTTCTCTCACCTTCTGTTCTAATAAACAAGCATGGATCTGTCGAACTTTGCTTTAAACCAATTTTCATTATGTGCTCAGTGATGCAAGCGTTCCAACATCTCGGTGCTTGTTTCAATCCGTATAGACTCTTTTTGAGTTTGCACACCATTTTAGAGTCATTATTGATTAGCCCTTCTGGTAGCTTCATATAAATCTCTTCGTTTAAGATGCCGTAGAGAAACGCAGTTGACACATCAAATTGTCCTAACTTCATTTTTTCCTTTGCAGCTACACTCAATAAAGCTCTAATAGTGCTTGTCTTAGCAACTGGACTAAATGTTTCATAATAGTCGAGCCCTTGCTTCTGAGTAAATCCTTTTATGACTAATCGTGCTTTGTATCTCTCGACAGTGCCGTCAGGTTTGGTCTTCTCCTTATAGATCCATTTACATGGTATGGCTTTTCTATTCTTAGGCAGAGGTATCATTTCCCATGTGTAACTTTCTTTAAGGGAATTTAACTCTTGATCCATAGCTTCAATCCACTTCCCCTTATCAGGATGAAGCATTGCATCTTTAAAGGTCTTCGATTCCGACTTTGCTTGATCCATATTGTCAACGACATTCGACACAAAATCATTGAATTTCGAGGGGAGCTTGACGGTATTTCTCTGTCTCAAAGTCCTTATGCCTTCCATTTCTGCTTCTTGAGCAGAGAGATAATCATCACTTTCTAACTCGTTATCAACTTCTCTCAGTGACTCCATCGATCTGACGAAAATATTTTCGCTATCAGAACTTTCCTCATTTATACTGTCTTCAACTGTTTCTTCGTCTGATTGGTCTCTTGAAGACGTCGACGGTAGATCTTCTTGATGAGGCTGTAACAGAAACTCATTAGTAGGTGCGAAGGTCTTCTCTTGAAAGGAAACATCTCTTGACCTTATTAATGTGTTGTTTTCTGTACACCTAATCCTGTACCCATCATCGTTATCGTAACCAATCAAGATGCCTTTCACTGATTTCTTGTCCATCTTCTTTCTATTACATTTTGGCATATGGGAGTAACAGGTGCTTCCAATGATTCGTAAGTGTTTAATATTGGGTTTCTTGCTAAACCAAAGCTCATATGGCGACTCATCCTGCTGTGTTGGACCAGTCCGGTTGATTATGTAAGCAGCTGTATTGACTAGTTCAGCCCACAAGCCTTGGGGCAGTGTCTCTTCTTGTCCATACATCATACTTCTGGCACATTCTACGAGCGTCCTGTTCTCGCGCTCTGTGCAACCGTTCTGTTCCGGTGTGTAGGGCATTGTAAGTCTTTGCCGTATTCCGTTCTTTCTCAAGATCTCTCTTACTTTTTCATTGTCAAACTCGCCTTCATTGTCACTGAGTATCTCTTTCACAATATGTCCAATAGTTTTTGTCTCTGCCAACATTTGCTCGAGTTTCTCATGTACCTTTTCCTTCATGAAATAGACTTGGCGAAATTTAGTAAAGTCATCTTTAAACAGTACGAAGTATCTGTACTTTGCATATGAAAATCTGAATGGTTCACATACATCAGTATGTATTAGCTCTCCGGGACTTGTCGATCGCTCTCTTGTACCAAATTTGAGTCGATGGGCTTTACCATATACGCATCCTTCACATCATCTTCACAACTCAGTATCTAATTTCAGCTTTATGCCCAGCTCCTTCCCTATTACCTTCTTAACATGTGCTTTGTTCTGATGTCCTAAACGTTCGTGATATAATTGCATCATGTTGGAGTCATCTAGTAGATTGATTTCATGGGGCCCTTGAACGTTCTTGGCGATTAATTTGTACAAACCTCCATGCGCCTCTCTTTTTCCAATCAGTAGATCTCGACCTCCTTCAAATTTAATCACGCATTCCTTGGTTCGGGACTCAAACACGGTGTTTGGTAATCTATATTGAGCTGACGGAACCGAATACAGGTTTTTCTTAATGGAAGGTACAAACCATACATCGTTCAGAGTTATTACCTCCTTTCCTCGTACATCAGCCTCAATTTCAAGGTTTCCCTTACCAATCGCATGAACAGCTGTGCCGTTGGCAGTTGTCACAGTATGAGAACCACTGAAGTATTCAAACGTCTCGAACAGGTCGCTTCTATTGGTTACGTGCCTAGTAGCGCCGTTGCCGACGTACCAGTTGTCGCTGTCCTTGTCTGCTGTGTTACTGTCCAGTGCCATCAAGTTCATGTTGATATTCGTTGCACTTTGAGTCGAAGTAGGTTTCGGTTTTGGTGGTCTACCATCTGCTTTCCATTTGGAGCAAGTCTTGACTCTATGCCCAAGCTGGCCACAGTAATTACACTTCATCTTAAAATCTTTGTTCTTTCTTTTCTCTTTTGACCTCATAACTGCAAGCGCTTCAACCCTTGTGTCACTTTCGTTAGCACCTGTTAAGGCTCTTTCATGAGCACACAACTGAGTTGTGAGATTTTCTATATTTCGTTGCTTTATATTCATTAAGAGCCAGCTGGATTTAAAACTAAAGTACTGTTCAGGAAGTGTATCCAGTATTTTACAAATCAATAAAATCTCTGGAAGATCATTTCCCTCAAATTCTGTATTTAAGTCATACCACAGGTTCTTAAGACTTGAAATATGTGTGGTCATATCATGCTCCTCGCTTTTTTGGTAGCGGAAGAACCTCATACAGAGATCGTAACTCCTGTCTTCCTTTGCTCCGTCGAAAAGCCTGTGAAGCTCTATCCACATCTCGCTTGACGTTTCGCATCGCATCACTTTTAGCAATGTTTCTTTCGTCATGTTTGTCGTGAGAATTAATAAGGCTTGACTGTCAAATTTTTAAAATTTTTCCATTTCCGTTTTGTATTTTGCTATCGCTTCGGCTGTTGCCGGCGCACCTGGAATGCTAGGCCTCATCTTCCCTTCTATTTCCTTCGATAGTACTTGGATTACTTTTAAGAAGCAATCTTACTTTGTATCTCCAGGTCTGCCAATTCGTAGGACCATCGAGCCGACCTATCTCGACTTTCACGCCTGACTGCATGATCGAGAGTTTCGAGAGCTCTTTTTCCTTACCTTCGCAATCAGTTCGGGATCCTATAGTCGCTCCGCTACCATATTAAAACATTCGCGTTAGCATCTGAAAAACCGATATATTTGATAGTGACAAATGACAGGGTTACAAAAAGAATAAAGAAAACAATGTATAAAACCTGCTTTCTTAACATGGAGTAGCTCAACATCTTCAACGTAAGGGTCAGTTTTCGACCAAACAAATTTCTATAGTAGAACGGGTCCCGGAACGAGCCAGGATGGGAGAGATTCGCCAACTGGAGTCCTGTAGGGAAAATTTAATAGCTTCTCGTGTGGTGTCGCATTTATCGAAGTGCATAGAAGTGATGGCACGCAGTGGAGAGCAGGTTTCAGGACTTGTTCCCAGTTCTCGTTGGGCAGGTTCTTGGATCTCAGAAACAGCTGTGTAGTCCGCCAGAGAGTGCCGTTAAGTTTTTTCACTTGCCCGTTGCCCTGGGGATTGTAAGCAGTAGTGCGAGAAGTAGCGATGTTACAATTTTTGAGGAAAGTTTGTATTTCTTCCGACATAAAAGAGGATCCTCTGTCACTGTGTATATATAAAGGCTGACTGTATTCATAAAAAAGTTCTCTAAGACACTTAATTTCAGTCGCAGAAGATGTGTCAGGACAAGGGTATGGGAATGGATATCGCGAAAATTCATCGATTAATGTAAGTATATATTTGTTGTTAGTGTTTGAAGGCAAACGTCCCTTGAAATCAATGTTCAGACTCTCGAAATGCGATAACGCTTTAATTAAAGTCCCCTTTGCTTAAGCAAAACGTGGTTTGATTTCCGCGCATACGCGGCCGAAACTGACATCTGTTTGACATCGTTTATAGAGTAAGGGAGATTCTTTAACGTAATCCAATGGTACATTCTGGTAATCCCAGGATGAAAAAGAGCATCGTGCAGTTCGTACAATTTACTGTTGCTCATAAACGCGCAAACCCTGGAAAGAGCGTCGGCCGCGGTATTCTCAATTCCTGGTCTGTAAATAATGTCGTACTTATAGCATGACAGTCCACCTTTTAATTTTGTCATTTTTAATTTTGCTTGTATGATTCTGGTTGAAAATATAGCTTACGGATTTCTGATCAGTAATAAGAAGAAAGTGTCTGTGAATTAGGTAGTGGCGCCATTTTCTAAGGCTCTCTACAATAGCGCATGCTTCTTTTTCCACGGAAACATGTTTGCGTTCGCTGGCCGACAAAGTTCTTGAGAAGAATGCAACCGGGCGGCCATTCTGGGATAATGTTGCAGCTACAGCGAACTCCGACGCGTCGGTCTCTACCGTCAAGGTTTCTTTGTCGTCAATAGCTACCAATGCTGCTTTTTTTTTTCCTCACTCATATTTATAATTCAACTAAGTGTAACAAAAGTTACAAAAGCGCTTAGTTGATGCAACTTGTGACCAAAGGGCTGGCAGTTTTCTCTCTCAAAGAATCAGCATCGCTATTCAGCGAGGCAACGCTGCCAGCCTTTTGGGCACTATGCCACGGGGGCCTTATTTAGATTTAATTTAGTTTTAAGTTGTAGTTTATTTAGTTTAAGCTTAGATTTAATGTCATTGTAAATTGCTTTTATTATATACATATTAAACGTCAAAAATAATCATAGACAATATATCATGCATTCAACCTAGTGTAACACTACCTACAAAGTAAATTAAAATATTAAAACTAAAACAAACTTAAAAATTAAATACCTACCAAACCTGGACCTCTCGGCAGGGTGCCCATCACGCAGGCAGCATTCCCGCGCTGAATTGCAATAGCAATTCTTTGCGCGAGAAAGCTGCCCGCGCGAGGGTCGCCTGTTGCCTCTTTCAGGCGTTTGCTCAGCTCCTTGTGGAGCCCGAGCGCACCCTTACCCCAAGGACCCAGCGTCTCGACGCCAAACGGCAAGAACTCGTATTGGGCGCCGAGACAGCTGTACTTGCTGACCTTGAGGCGCTCCTGGGCGTCCGCTGCCGCTCCTGCCCGTTTACTTGTTAGTGGGACGTAGGACGCTGCCAGGGTGTCCTTACAAGTGGCGTCCCACACCAGCGCGCGGCCCATCTTCCAGGGGATTAACGACATCCCATCAGGGCGCTTGCCATCACCCCGCGCAATCTGGGGCTCCAGAGCAGCGGGGACGTTGGCGCTGACGAGTGCCCTTCTGAGGATGTCGTTGAGAGCAGCGTGGCGTGACAGGCGGCCGGCGCCCGAGGAGCAGGAAAGGCCGTGGTGAGCGAGTCGGTCTATAGGGGCTCCACAAGAAGTGCAGCTGTGGCTTGTGCAAATTCCAGCACCGAGCCGGAGACCGGCTGCTTCTATGCTGCTTTTTGGATTTCAGACTTCAAAAGTTGAAAACTACGCTGTCCATTTTCGTTTAATGGAAATTTATTGTTGTTGATTAATGGTTGAACCTTTGACGAGAAATTGTGAACCCATCTAGCGTAATGTGCGAATAGCCCAAGTGCTCGCTTCAATTAAGCGGTATTGCGTGGTAGCGGTAGTTTTATAAGTGATTCAAGGCAGTCTTTGTCAGGTTCAATTACGTTGTTCTTGACAGTGTATCCAAGGAGGCTAATGGAACTTTTGCTGAAATTACACTTTAGCTCGTTTAATGTGAGCTGGTACTTTTTTGCAGCAGACAAGAATTTCTGTAAGTTTTTATCGTGTTCTTCTTTGTCCTTACCGCACACTGTGACGTCATCGAGATAAGTAAAGGTTCCATGTAGCTGTTTTTTTTTTCGATAATATGTTAGTGACACCAAAAGGGATGCGCTTGAACTGCCATAGCTTGCCACAGGCTTCAAATGCTGTTTTTTTTTCTCGGTCTAGGATAGGTACCTGGTGCTAAGCGCTCTTCAAATCAATTTGGCTAAATTGATTGAATTTAGCCACTTTCGAAACTATCAACTCAATGTTGGGCAATGGATATGCGTCTAGATATGTAAACTTATTGATAGTTCTGGAGTACTCGATGACGAGTCTCTTTCGATGAGCTTCACTACCAACAACAAGTACCTGGGCGCGCCAAGGCGAAACGCTCTGTTCAATAATCCCATCTTTTAAAAGATTCGATATTTCGGTTTGGATAAAGCTTTCTTCGTCTTTGTTGTGGCGTCTGGATTTGATAGCGATAGGAGTAATGTCTGCAGATAGGTGTGTAAAGATTGATGCTGGTGGAACTGAGGCTACCATTACGCAAACTTGCAAAGGCTCTCTAGTCCCTCCGAATTGAAATTCCAGCTTGGAATGGTTCTTTAGTATGTCGTGACCGACTATGATGTCCGCGTATATGTTGTCAATAATGAGTAGGGGACGTTGCTTGTAAAAGATTATTGATTTCAAGCGTAGCGAAACAGACCCCGTCTACTTTTGATGTGTGGCTTAGAGATGCCAGGTTTATTATCTGTTTGTATGGGCGTTGCTGCAGTTTCATCATTCTTGCTATGTCTCTATCAATGAAGCTTACTGAACTCCCAGTATCGATTAATGCGTCGGCACGAGTGTTATTAACAGTAATTGCAATTGTAGCTTTTCCTAGGCTTGAAGGAGATGCTGCAGAATAAACGGTGCTAACTTGCTCGTAGGAGCTTTGATGTGGTGAGAGTTCGACATTTGCGATGGTGCTTGGGATAGCGTTGCTTGTAGGAGGATTGCCACGGGAACGACAGACTGAGGCAAAGTGGTCCTTCTTAGTACAAAGTGGACAGTAGGCGTGAAAAGCGGGACACTTGATTCTTTGATGTACTTTACCACCGCAAATGAAACAACGCCTTGTTGATGATGGTGGCAGAGGAACTGTAGCATTATGTTGACTCGGTACGAAGGGTTTTGGTGCTTCTTGTGGAGCTGGCATTGGCAAGGCGTTCAATGTATTATGGACATTCACGCCCATTGTGTCAGAGTCCTTCTCGGCGGTTTCAAGAGAGACGGCCTGATTATAAGCTTCGTCCATTGATAGCGATGATTTTTCTAATAAGCGTTCTCTTGTTTTAGGCGACAGGATACCGGCTATAAATGCGCTCCGTACCTATAGCTTGGTCTTTATGTTCGTCAGCTGAGACAGACTTGAAGCTGCACTGTTGCGCGAGAAGGTGCAAAGCATTGCAATAATCAGAAATGGTTTCGTCTTGCCTTTGTTTTCGTGTACCAAGGAGGTGGCGGGATAGTACTTCGTTTTGGGGCTTAACATACGTTTTGTTTAGAAGAGTGATGGCGGTATCATAGCTTTGACACTCTTTGATTAGTACGAAAACGCTGGTTGCCAAATAATTCGCTAGTAATTTTAGTTTTATACTATCCGTAATGTCAGCGGGAGGAGCATGTTCGGCGAGGAAATTTGTGAAGGTGCGCAACCAATGTGACCATTTATCTCCGGCTCCAGGAGCCGTACTAATCCGATACCCGAAGTGAATTCAACTCACAAAACATAAACAAAAACATAAAAAAATATATAACAGAATTTGACATTGCTTTTGACATTATCTAGGTATTTGTTAGAAACACTTGTAAATCCAAAGAAAAAATAATGCAAGTGTAAATTTTCTCTACTGCATTATTGTATTTAACTATTAGAACAATACCTAACATTTTCTAACACTTTCATCAAGAGCTTACGCCGGCATTATTAAAATCACGCAAAAAATATATAAATCTCTTTAAAAAAATTACAAGTCAATGATGGCTGCTGAAATGTATGTAAACCTGTTAATAGTAACCGCAGTTTTAATTTCTAACAGATTTATCAATAGCGTGTTTTTTTATAAGCAATGGAATTTTCAAAGCGTTCTATTTTACACAAAAAAAAATCTCATAATTCTCGAATCGGCTTATTAGATTCGGTTTTATTATAGTAATTTATAGACAAAAATTCTAACGAATTCATCAATAGCTTCAAATTTTATCAACTTATCACTTATATCCCTAATTTAAATACACGCGACCTCGCGCGAGCCAAAATATTTTGCCTTATTTTCGCTTATTGCACTTTGAAAAAATTCTTGCAATATATAGTACGAACTTTCATGAAGATATTCTTGCAAGAATTTTTTCAAAGTGCAATAAGCGAAAATAAGGCAACATATTTTTAAGTACTCATTAACAATAAAATTGAATGTGTTAGCCAATAAATGTAGATTAAGTATAAAATAGTGAAATTAAAATAATTGATTTAATTGATTAAATAAAGTGACCTCATAAATAAATATTAAGATACAATATTTATACTTTTAGAACAGTTGTTCAGCCAAAATAATTAATAGGCATATACTACAGGGTTTCATGTTTGGGAAAGTAATGTATTAGTTTATAAGATCTAATATACCCATGAAAGCAATGAATAAATGACTACACACGAAGTGGTTCTAATAAACGGAGGAGCTGAAACTCGAGTCTACGTATTTACTAGTCAGGACAATTAATGAAATAACAGTTAAACACTGCGCGTTTTCTAAAAAACAGAAAGCCACAAAGCCGCTAGGCGCTGTATGCTGTATGACGTTTATTTGAATCCGCAAACTATAAAGAGGTATGAAAATTTTGAAGGGATGTGGTGTACCAAAAACCATTTTTTTTCATTCTTACATGGTGATAAAATTTGATTCATTTTTGATTGAAAATCCTTTGGTTTGATATTTTTTCATAAAATTTTGCAATGTATCATGATAATTTTATTTTTTATTTTTTTTAAACCAACAGCAATGATTAACGCACTAACTACTAAAAAGTAGCTTACACAGGTAAGAGATGGCGCAGCTAAAAACTTCAACTGTCAAATACAGGTAACTTTCCTCCCCCTGTCAGTATCTCTAAGTAGTCTGTGCTTGGCGTTCCGTTCCCTTTATCCGTTCTTTCCCTTATCGTAAATGATAAATCTATGTATATATATAAAGTCTTGTACTCATTTCTATCCGTTAGCAATATTAAATTGTAAGTAATCTATCTATTAAAGTAGCCTGATCTTATCCGTCCTATTAGTCCCTTTTTTATTTCTAAATTCCGATCCTTTCGCATTTTCCATCCCTAATTTCGTTTCCCCGTTTGGCTAAGTGCGCCAAGAGCGCGAAGCTAAAAAAAAAAAAAGACGAAACGATGCCTAGACGCCACCAAATACCAAATTGACCATAAATTAACCTACAGAGCGAGCATCGTTTCGATTCACTGCGTTTACTTCGTTGTGCTTGCGCAGTACTTCACTTACTATTAAGCTGCGTTGTTGCGTAAAGAAGATACCGCCAGTGATTTTGGGCATATCCAGTAAATATGTCAACAGACTTTTACATACGGTATTATGTTGGTCATAGGGGAAAATTTGGACATGAATTCCTTGAGTTCGAATTTCGTCCCGACGGTAAACTCCGTTATGCTAACAATTCCAACTATAAAAACGATACTATGATTCGCAAAGAAGCATATTTACATCCATGTGTAATGGAGGAACTGAAACGAATTATCGTGGATTCTGAAATTATGCATGAAGATGACCGTTTGTGGCCGCAACCAGACAGAGTTGGCAGACAGGTTAGTATTATTGCAAACATACTCTTTTGAAATAGCATATTTTTACACATTCATTGGGCGCTGTTAACTTCCCAGTACCCATACTTTAAGTAAGTATAACCTTTTGTTCTCATCTTGTCTCCAAACCATATTACAAGCATTTTATCACTAGTAGTTTTTATTTCAATATTAATTATTGATTGCATATTAGTTATTTCTTTTGTTGAAGAATGTGAGTAAGCTTGTAAATAAGGAATGTTATAGAAAAAACATTGAATTGTCTAAATTATTTATTAAAATTTAAATAACAATCCTTGATAGCCTAGTGGTTTCACCTATGGCATCTCAAGCAGAGGGTTGTGGGTTAAAATCTCGGCTTGCACCTCTTTAGTTTATCGTAATTTATGTGCTGAATTACATTTGTAAATTATCATTCTGCAAAGCAATTCAATGATGTATATGAAGTTCCCAATCTGCATTGGGCCAGCGTGGGAACTATAGCCTAAGCCCTCTCAATCTGAGAGGAGGCCTGTGCCCAGCAGTGGGACGGACCTTATCTGGGGATTGAAAAATCGGCCCTTAGGGGATAACACCACCAGGGTGCAAGGATACATATCAATGGATATATTACACACACTAAGGAATTGCTTTGCAGGAGTATGTATTTTTCCTCACAATGTTTCCTTTGCCAAAAAGCTCATGCTAAATTACACTCAAACTACATTACATTACAATTACATTAAAACTCGAACTTGTGAGCTGGGGCTTGAACCCACAACCTAGCCAAGCCCTGCTTGAAAGGCCATAGGTTTAACTGCTAGGCTATCATGGCTTCTCATCCAAACAATACATTCTCTTTATATGTTGCACATGTAATGTTTACACAACTCATTTCAATCTGAAGGAATGGATTGGCCTCTGGGGTGAAACAGAATAATGACTATTCTTTTGGTTTGCTACTCTACTATCACCAGATAATTTTATTTACCTTAGCTAGAAAATATGCATAGCTGTGTTAAAATTAGAGATAAAACAGATACCGGATATCTGGTGAGGTATAAGGCCGGATTACCGGATATCCTGTTTTCACATTGCCTGTAGTGATGAGCTGGTGTTTTTAAAAGTAAAAGTACTGCATATGTGATAATAGAATTCGAGCGTATTTGGGTATATTAGTGATTGGCGAAAGTAATATCTTGCTCAATACTCTGATAAACGATTTCTGTGCAATTATTTGACTACTCATTCATTGATTTATTAAATACGCAAGGAAAAATAAAACTGATACAGGTCATCAGTAAAAAAAGACGCCAATTTGCGATAAAAGATGCAGTTTCTGAACATCTGGTATCCGGCCAGATATTGTGTAACTATCCGATATCGGCCCAGATAGTTACTGGATATGTGTTTCATCTCTAGTTAAAGTCATAGTAATATTTAAAACCACCCAACACAGAGATAAATCCCACAGAGATAGATCCCGACATTTCAACCGTCAGATTTATAGATATCACCGACTTCATGTATAAATGTGAATTTGGATAAAATTACTATTTGTTTTTTTTTTCACATTTTTCAAAACGCTTAGAGATAATGGTATAAGTGTTATATATTTTCAGAACTGGCTAGCTGAGCTCTAAACGATCATATCATTTTCATTGTCACTGGACCCCTTTTATTTTCTTCATATCCTTTGTTGAGGTCCGCTTGTCTACAAGAAGTAATTTTATAAAACGTGACCTAGCCTTTGTTACTCGGGCTGGCATAAGGAATCTAATGATACCCTAATCATCAAAATCGGTTGAGCCGTTCGCGAGTTTTGGTGGAATAAAGAAACTCCCATAATTACATACTTACCTACATGAACCCTGAAAACAATATACTCTTTTTCTTTCAGCAGTCATGTAAAAAGGGTCAATCCTAGCACTAAGTCTCGTGAGGAGTGTGTCCCCAGTGCCTAATTAATAAATATTGCGTCATGTAGTCCAGTGAGGAGTGTCTAATTATAATATAAAAGCGAAAAACCAGAACGGGATAAAAAAATAGAGACAGAGCAGGATGGCGCTCTACAACACCATTTTGACACGTGTCTCCCAAACAACGTATTATTTCTCTGAAATTTTAAACCAATTCGATTCTTTGACCTTGCGAATCGCGAAAAACTTAAGAAAATATGGGACACTTGATATTCTATAACTTCCCCATGCATAGAGACTATTCCCATAGAAAAATCTTCTCCATTAATTCTGCCAAATTTTGAACTACTTTTACTGAGTTAAAGAAAGGTACAAATACGATACGGTTAAATTATTTCTCGTAAAATACAATTCAAATGATACGTATTATCCTCATTTCTAACCTCAAGAAAGCAATTTTGAAAATATTAACATTTAGATTTTTTTATTTTACTACGTGGTGTGGGACGGGGACAGGGGGGAGGGGGTTAAAGAACTTAACACTTGTGGTTGTTATTAAACTTAGGTAACACCAATATACAAAACAACATAGTTACAGTGCAGTTCCATAATGTCTCGTAAAATAGTTAATTATGTTATGACCTGGTATGAGGAAAGTACTGCCTCACTTTGTAGTAATGAAAAATTTAAAAAAAAATAATCTTAATGTTAATATTTTTTTAATTGCTGTCTTGAGGTTACAAATGAGGATAATACGTATCATTTGAGGTATGTTTTACGAGAAATAATTTAACCGTATCGTATTTGCAGAGGAGCCCAAACTTGGTGTTTCGAAAATTATTTTTGTTGTAATTTAAAACAAGTGGATGAAATGTATTGATATGGTATGTTTTTATAGTCGGCTCCAAAAGCCCTTTCATTTGATACCACACACGATAGGTTTCGGAACAAAAAATATGATGTTTTTCAATACAAAAAAAAGATGACATCATAACTCCTCTCCCAAGGGACGACTGAAAATGACACTTCCGCACGTGTATAGTTTAATTTTTTGAAGTGAGCCGATCCACTTAGCAGCAATCAAAATGGCATTATGTCTGTACAATGGTATAATCTGCTTTTGTTCTCGAAACCGCAAACCAGTTACTTACAAAAAAGGTTAGAACTGCTTTGCTTGTATATTGAAATTTCAACCTTTTTCCTTATTGAGTGGGAATTTTACATTCTTTTTTTTAATACGAGTACATCCCTATCGTGGCTAGGGTGGTAATAAAACGCACAAGTGTTGAATATGCCATTTTCGTCTTATACCTACCAATTTAAACCTACTCAACATGGAATAAGGTTGAAATTGCAATATACAAGCAAAGTAGTACCTTTTTTAGGGTTCCGTACCTCAAAAGAAAAAAAGAAACCCTTATAGGATCACTTTGCTGTCCGTTTGTCTGTCTGTCTGTCAAGACCCTTTTTCTCTGGAATGCGTGGAGGTAGCATGCTGAAATTAATATCAAATACTCAAGCCTGCGGTCCCTTGAAGCTGTGAAAAAATCAACCTTCCAAGTGAACGCAATCAAAAGATACAGTAATTACAAAGGCTATTGTACAAATTGCCGAAATCCAAAAACCTAAAGGGTACTTCCAGTTGTCCTAGAAACTTGAAATTTGGTATGAAGGTAGCTCTTATAGCACAACCACTCCGAAAAGTCTCAAAATCTTAATTTTTTATGTCTGTCTGTAGATTTCGCAGACCAGTATAAGTTGACCCCACACTGCGTACATTTTGCATAGGAGCAGGGCTCGGCTAACACTGGACTTCTTAAAACACTGGGGAAAAGCGTTAAAATCTTTCTACGGAACCCTCGTGCGCGAGTCCGACTCGCACTTGGCCAGTTTTATAGTAACATGTAACTAAGAACAGAACAGATAAATCATATACCTACTTATATAAATTACATTTACATCAATTTCACAAGAAATTTTGAGCCTATAATAGCCTCTAAAGTAAAGTCACAGGAGTAGATAAACGGAACAGAGTTAAATGTTCTTAAGGCGCTTCCCTGACCCAGACGCTGAAATGGCTGCTTTCTAGAGCCTTTCTATAAATTATTTAAACCATAAAAACAAAATATATAAATACTATAAGTATCTATAACATCTTAACTTGTTTTTCTGTTTCATTTTTTTTTTCCTATGTAATACTTATGATATCTGCATCACAAGTAAGTCAAGTTGCAATTAATATTCTGTTACTACATCATAAGCATAATTTACTTTGACTTGTGACATACACCAATGTATAGAGTATTTAATAGGCTAGGATTTTTATGTTTAACATTATTAAAATACATTTTTATAATAATCATCATCATCATCGGCCTATTTACGTCCCACTGCTGGGCACCAGGCCTTTATTTAGAATATTTTAAATTTTTTAAATAAGTAATTTACGTAATCGCAGCGAATTTTTAAAAACATTTTTTTTTCGAAAATACGCGTCATTTGTGATAACACTGTAAAATAAAGTTAGACCGATATTTAATAGATGTCGTCAATAAAACGAAGTTGTTTAGTAGAAGTGAGAGTGAGGTGGGGTGAGGAAGGCGCGAAGCGTTCAAGGTCATCCTCTCAGGGAAGCGTCTTAAGAGCGTGCAAAATTGCTACCTATTTTGTTAGGGTTGTCACAATAGGTTAAGACAAATTAAACAAAACATTTGTTAAATAGTTTTATTATTCAATATGAATATATACCTACTTTACAAATTACTTACCCTAGTAATTTTCTTTTTATAATTTTTGTTTTTTAACAATTTATTGTTTCTTTTAATGGTGTGGTAAATTCTGAATCTTCATATAGTTTTTTCAAGTAATCTAACGGGAAACACTCACAGAGCATATCAAATTTATCTTTCTTTAATACGTTTCATTATTTCGTTGCCAACATTCACAATATTTATTTCAAGATCGAAATATTCACGAAACTTTTGCTCGAGCAATACAACAAATGCGATAAAATTAACAGGAGTTATAATTAAAAAACCCATTTGTACTTTACCACCATTAAAATAAAATATCGCGTTTTTACATCAAACTATTCAAATTTACAACTAACAAAAGAAACAACGTGCGTCGCACAGACCCTGAGATTGTCCACTGGCTGTGCCAGCGTCAACCGGTTTCGCCGCGTACGCGACAAGCGGCCAGTGGTCACGCACACATGCCCCGCGTGTGTGTAGTAGTGCAACCGATTCGCGCGGTTGTATGAACATTATTCTCTGTTTCGTTTATCTACTTCTGTGGTAAAGTGGCCAGGCTAGAGGGATACCTTGGCGAACTTTGCTATTTGTTGCTTTTAAGTCGTCCCTGTTGTAAGGCCAAGTTTTGTAAACTTGCTCAGCTCATGGTACAGTCTTACTAATTTAATTTATGTTTCTGTGGTTTATTTTGAATATTTACAAACAGTTTTATGATATATCCAGAAAACTAAAGAAGTATACTTAAACTTGTGTCTTAAGGTGAGTACGAATTAAAGCTGTTTAGGTCGAGACAGCCTCACAACGCACAGCGAGGCTGCTCGCGAGCATTTAGTAGCGCAGTTTGTGCGGCGAGGCAACGTGCTCGCGGCGAACCGCTATTTGTGCGTCGAAAAAAATGGCTTAGAACGCGATCACAGCTGATGCTGCTTTTAACGTGATTCAGTATTGTTAAGAAGAAAAATAAAAATCCACTTTGGTGGTGGATGAAACAGTTATACAAAAATCGCAATTCGTATGGTATTCAATAATTTTCGAAAATAATGTGGTGTAGTTTTATGACTTTAATTATTCTTCTGATCAAATAACGTGACTTAACCTCAAAACTTGCCTCGCGCAAACAAGTTTGCTCGTGATAGCGTCCATACTACGCGAGGTACGCACGCCGAAGCACCTTTGAGCACAGTAAAAAACCCACACTCGGCGGCTCACCCTAAAATGCGCGCGCACAGTGCGCGAGGCACGTACGAATTTGAGCAATTGGTCGAGCCGTGCGTGCCTCACCCTGAGGCTGCCTCTGACTCGTACGCACCTTTATATGTACATTAACATGTTTATGTTTTGATTTCAGGAATTGGAGATTGTTATTGGAGAGGAACATATTTCTTTTACCACTTCTAAGACTGGGTCATTACTCGATGTCAATCAATCCCGTGATCCTGAAGGCTTACGTGGCTTCTACTACCTTGTGCAAGATCTGAAGTGTCTTGTTTTCTCTCTCATTGGCCTTCATTTTAAAATCAAACCTATATAATAAGTGAAACAAAGTGGATAAACTATTAATTTCATACCATGTTTTTTTTTCACTTGAAATCTCTCTAAAGAATAAGAACTGGAGAATGCGTGAGCCTGAACAAAATATCCTGCCATTTTTAGCGAAGGACGAGCTACTACTACCGAACACATTTTATGTAACTAGATACAGAACAGACAATCATAATTTGCATAATTCAGCACAATATAAGTAATGAATGGATGTGATTCTACGTGCACATCGCCTAAATAGCCTAAAACTAAATTTTAAATTTTTTTGTTAAAATTTAGACGGCGGATTTAACAAGTGCTATTATTTAGCCGGGTTTTATCCGTATTAGGCTTGAGTCTGTCAGGAACTAAGAACTGTTAGGAATGAATTCCCGTCGCGGACCGAAAGGAACTAAATCCTTTCGCACGATTTGAATCGGTCTTCGCTCCTTTAGTTCAGTAGGTAGGGGAGTGGAGTGATAAAACGTGACCTAGCCTTTGTTACTCGGGCTGGCATAAGGAATCTAATGATACCCTAATCATCAAAATCGGTTGAGCCGTTCGCGAGTTTTGGTGGAATAAAGAAACTCCCATAATTACATACTTACCTACATGAACCCTGAAAACAATATACTCTTTTTCTTTCAGCAGTCATGTAAAAAGGGTCAATCCTAGCACTAAGTCTCGTGAGGAGTGTGTCCCCAGTGCCTAATTAATAAATATTGCGTCATGTAGTCCAGTGAGGAGTGTCTAATTATAATATAAAAGCGAAAAACCAGAACGGGATAAAAAAATAGAGACAGAGCAGGATGGCGCTCTACAACACCATTTTGACACGTGTCTCCCAAACAACGTATTATTTCTCTGAAATTTTAAACCAATTCGATTCTTTGACCTTGCGAATCGCGAAAAACTTAAGAAAATATGGGACACTTGATATTCTATAACTTCCCCATGCATAGAGACTATTCCCATAGAAAAATCTTCTCCATTAATTCTGCCAAATTTTGAACTACTTTTACTGAGTTAAAGAAAGGTACAAATACGATACGGTTAAATTATTTCTCGTAAAATACAATTCAAATGATACGTATTATCCTCATTTCTAACCTCAAGAAAGCAATTTTGAAAATATTAACATTTAGATTTTTTTATTTTACTACGTGGTGTGGGACGGGGACAGGGGGGAGGGGGTTAAAGAACTTAACACTTGTGGTTGTTATTAAACTTAGGTAACACCAATATACAAAACAACATAGTTACAGTGCAGTTCCATAATGTCTCGTAAAATAGTTAATTATGTTATGACCTGGTATGAGGAAAGTACTGCCTCACTTTGTAGTAATGAAAAATTTAAAAAAAAATAATCTTAATGTTAATATTTTTTTAATTGCTGTCTTGAGGTTACAAATGAGGATAATACGTATCATTTGAGGTATGTTTTACGAGAAATAATTTAACCGTATCGTATTTGCAGAGGAGCCCAAACTTGGTGTTTCGAAAATTATTTTTGTTGTAATTTAAAACAAGTGGATGAAATGTATTGATATGGTATGTTTTTATAGTCGGCTCCAAAAGCCCTTTCATTTGATACCACACACGATAGGTTTCGGAACAAAAAATATGATGTTTTTCAATACAAAAAAAAGATGACATCATAACTCCTCTCCCAAGGGACGACTGAAAATGACACTTCCGCACGTGTATAGTTTAATTTTTTGAAGTGAGCCGATCCACTTAGCAGCAATCAAAATGGCATTATGTCTGTACAATGGTATAATCTGCTTTTGTTCTCGAAACCGCAAACCAGTTACTTACAAAAAAGGTTAGAACTGCTTTGCTTGTATATTGAAATTTCAACCTTTTTCCTTATTGAGTGGGAATTTTACATTCTTTTTTTTAATACGAGTACATCCCTATCGTGGCTAGGGTGGTAATAAAACGCACAAGTGTTGAATATGCCATTTTCGTCTTATACCTACCAATTTAAACCTACTCAACATGGAATAAGGTTGAAATTGCAATATACAAGCAAAGTAGTACCTTTTTTAGGGTTCCGTACCTCAAAAGAAAAAAAGAAACCCTTATAGGATCACTTTGCTGTCCGTTTGTCTGTCTGTCTGTCAAGACCCTTTTTCTCTGGAATGCGTGGAGGTAGCATGCTGAAATTAATATCAAATACTCAAGCCTGCGGTCCCTTGAAGCTGTGAAAAAATCAACCTTCCAAGTGAACGCAATCAAAAGATACAGTAATTACAAAGGCTATTGTACAAATTGCCGAAATCCAAAAACCTAAAGGGTACTTCCAGTTGTCCTAGAAACTTGAAATTTGGTATGAAGGTAGCTCTTATAGCACAACCACTCCGAAAAGTCTCAAAATCTTAATTTTTTATGTCTGTCTGTAGATTTCGCAGACCAGTATAAGTTGACCCCACACTGCGTACATTTTGCATAGGAGCAGGGCTCGGCTAACACTGGACTTCTTAAAACACTGGGGAAAAGCGTTAAAATCTTTCTACGGAACCCTCGTGCGCGAGTCCGACTCGCACTTGGCCAGTTTTATAGTAACATGTAACTAAGAACAGAACAGATAAATCATATACCTACTTATATAAATTACATTTACATCAATTTCACAAGAAATTTTGAGCCTATAATAGCCTCTAAAGTAAAGTCACAGGAGTAGATAAACGGAACAGAGTTAAATGTTCTTAAGGCGCTTCCCTGACCCAGACGCTGAAATGGCTGCTTTCTAGAGCCTTTCTATAAATTATTTAAACCATAAAAACAAAATATATAAATACTATAAGTATCTATAACATCTTAACTTGTTTTTCTGTTTCATTTTTTTTTTCCTATGTAATACTTATGATATCTGCATCACAAGTAAGTCAAGTTGCAATTAATATTCTGTTACTACATCATAAGCATAATTTACTTTGACTTGTGACATACACCAATGTATAGAGTATTTAATAGGCTAGGATTTTTATGTTTAACATTATTAAAATACATTTTTATAATAATCATCATCATCATCGGCCTATTTACGTCCCACTGCTGGGCACCAGGCCTTTATTTAGAATATTTTAAATTTTTTAAATAAGTAATTTACGTAATCGCAGCGAATTTTTAAAAACATTTTTTTTTCGAAAATACGCGTCATTTGTGATAACACTGTAAAATAAAGTTAGACCGATATTTAATAGATGTCGTCAATAAAACGAAGTTGTTTAGTAGAAGTGAGAGTGAGGTGGGGTGAGGAAGGCGCGAAGCGTTCAAGGTCATCCTCTCAGGGAAGCGTCTTAAGAGCGTGCAAAATTGCTACCTATTTTGTTAGGGTTGTCACAATAGGTTAAGACAAATTAAACAAAACATTTGTTAAATAGTTTTATTATTCAATATGAATATATACCTACTTTACAAATTACTTACCCTAGTAATTTTCTTTTTATAATTTTTGTTTTTTAACAATTTATTGTTTCTTTTAATGGTGTGGTAAATTCTGAATCTTCATATAGTTTTTTCAAGTAATCTAACGGGAAACACTCACAGAGCATATCAAATTTATCTTTCTTTAATACGTTTCATTATTTCGTTGCCAACATTCACAATATTTATTTCAAGATCGAAATATTCACGAAACTTTTGCTCGAGCAATACAACAAATGCGATAAAATTAACAGGAGTTATAATTAAAAAACCCATTTGTACTTTACCACCATTAAAATAAAATATCGCGTTTTTACATCAAACTATTCAAATTTACAACTAACAAAAGAAACAACGTGCGTCGCACAGACCCTGAGATTGTCCACTGGCTGTGCCAGCGTCAACCGGTTTCGCCGCGTACGCGACAAGCGGCCAGTGGTCACGCACACATGCCCCGCGTGTGTGTAGTAGTGCAACCGATTCGCGCGGTTGTATGAACATTATTCTCTGTTTCGTTTATCTACTTCTGTGGTAAAGTGGCCAGGCTAGAGGGATACCTTGGCGAACTTTGCTATTTGTTGCTTTTAAGTCGTCCCTGTTGTAAGGCCAAGTTTTGTAAACTTGCTCAGCTCATGGTACAGTCTTACTAATTTAATTTATGTTTCTGTGGTTTATTTTGAATATTTACAAACAGTTTTATGATATATCCAGAAAACTAAAGAAGTATACTTAAACTTGTGTCTTAAGGTGAGTACGAATTAAAGCTGTTTAGGTCGAGACAGCCTCACAACGCACAGCGAGGCTGCTCGCGAGCATTTAGTAGCGCAGTTTGTGCGGCGAGGCAACGTGCTCGCGGCGAACCGCTATTTGTGCGTCGAAAAAAATGGCTTAGAACGCGATCACAGCTGATGCTGCTTTTAACGTGATTCAGTATTGTTAAGAAGAAAAATAAAAATCCACTTTGGTGGTGGATGAAACAGTTATACAAAAATCGCAATTCGTATGGTATTCAATAATTTTCGAAAATAATGTGGTGTAGTTTTATGACTTTAATTATTCTTCTGATCAAATAACGTGACTTAACCTCAAAACTTGCCTCGCGCAAACAAGTTTGCTCGTGATAGCGTCCATACTACGCGAGGTACGCACGCCGAAGCACCTTTGAGCACAGTAAAAAACCCACACTCGGCGGCTCACCCTAAAATGCGCGCGCACAGTGCGCGAGGCACGTACGAATTTGAGCAATTGGTCGAGCCGTGCGTGCCTCACCCTGAGGCTGCCTCTGACTCGTACGCACCTTTATATGTACATTAACATGTTTATGTTTTGATTTCAGGAATTGGAGATTGTTATTGGAGAGGAACATATTTCTTTTACCACTTCTAAGACTGGGTCATTACTCGATGTCAATCAATCCCGTGATCCTGAAGGCTTACGTGGCTTCTACTACCTTGTGCAAGATCTGAAGTGTCTTGTTTTCTCTCTCATTGGCCTTCATTTTAAAATCAAACCTATATAATAAGTGAAACAAAGTGGATAAACTATTAATTTCATACCATGTTTTTTTTTCACTTGAAATCTCTCTAAAGAATAAGAACTGGAGAATGCGTGAGCCTGAACAAAATATCCTGCCATTTTTAGCGAAGGACGAGCTACTACTACCGAACACATTTTATGTAACTAGATACAGAACAGACAATCATAATTTGCATAATTCAGCACAATATAAGTAATGAATGGATGTGATTCTACGTGCACATCGCCTAAATAGCCTAAAACTAAATTTTAAATTTTTTTGTTAAAATTTAGACGGCGGATTTAACAAGTGCTATTATTTAGCCGGGTTTTATCCGTATTAGGCTTGAGTCTGTCAGGAACTAAGAACTGTTAGGAATGAATTCCCGTCGCGGACCGAAAGGAACTAAATCCTTTCGCACGATTTGAATCGGTCTTCGCTCCTTTAGTTCAGTAGGTAGGGGAGTGGAGTGGATGAATCGCTTGAGCGGAACGTAGCGAGTGAGAGTGACCGAAACCGAGGAGCGAGATAAACAGCGCTCGTTCAAAGTGTCTCTAGAGCAAGTGGGAGCGAGATGAACAACTATCATTCTGTTCCGTGTCCTTCACAGATCAAAACAGTTCCAACTCGTTCACTGAACTATTGAACTAAAGGAACTAAAAGTCCGAACTAGTTCCTTTCACCGATTGAACGAGATCGGAGCGCTCCCTTTAAAGACCGAGTAGGCACAACTCTAATCACTATTTTTGCATTATCAGGAACTCGCCAGCTGACTCTTTTTTTTTTTTTTGCATCCGTACCACAGACCACAGCAGAGCTAGGATATTAGCGTGTTTTCAGTTACGGAATTTTGCTTAAAAAATACTCCTTAATTATGATTGGCTTACAGCTGTTCTTACTCATGTTTAAGCGACCAATCACTCGAAAAAACTCGATATCAGAATCGAACTTAGTATTCTTTTTTCAAATGCTATTATTTTACTCAATAAGTGTAACTTAATGAAATTTGTATGGGTTATTATGTTACTGTTTTTTTACCACAGGGCATAAAACTTGAAACAGACTTATAACATTAGTTATTATTGTATACTTTTTTACCATTTAATTGACAGATTATAATATAGGAGTAAAGACATAATTTAGTGATGATATTTGCTGGATCGAGTGTTAAAATCAGTCAGGGTATGAGTTATTAAGTACTACATTACATGGTACTAATGCAGACTGTGGGGTAATTTTTTCATTACTTGGCAACCGTAAATATTGTATGTACTCAGATTAACGACGATGAAGTCAATAGACGGAAGGTAAACTTATGGCCGTATAGTTATACCCTTCGCTCACGTAACTAATGCACTTTGTTAAAAAGAGAACTGTATGCTCCGATTTCAAGAGTCGTACCGTTTTTTTGATCTGTAGTGTGCGTCAGTATTTGAATGTGTGAGGGAGCGCCTTTGATGACAACTATAACCCGATCTCATTCAGTGACACTATTTGAATGACTACCTAGAGACGACCGATGCTTCTATTTTTTATCGGGTAAATTGGCTACATAATTGACCAATGGGCATCTGGATACAGGCTGTGTTGTACACAAATAAAAATCGGTACGCTTGACAGCTGCTTACATGATGATGTGATGTCTGTGATCAAGACATAAATAGTGGCATCAGTTTCGGTCACTCTCACTCGCTCCGTTCCGCTCAAGCGGTTCATCCACTCCACTCCCCTACCTACTGAACTAAAGGAGCGAGACCGATTCAAGTCGTGCGAAAGGATTTAGTTCCTTTCGGTCCGCGACGGGAATACATTCCTAACAGTTCTTAGTTCCTGACCGACTCAAGCCTAGTAGTGATTATAATTCTCTTTGATTGATGCAAAAATTGCACTTAATTAGTTATCGGGTTATCGGATTGGTTTCGGTTTACTAAAATAAATTCTAAATGAGCGATGAAAATGAGATAAAGGTACTGTGTACTACCGAAGAAATTAAAATAATGCCGCAAACAGTGACGGAAAATTTCAATGTGCTGCGGGAAAAGTCCAAAACTTAATAACAAAAACAGATAAACAACTTCGTGAAATGGTGAATTGAAAAAAGTGTTACATCTTTTTCATTATTTTACGTTATTTTTCTCATTGTCAATGAATTAAACGAAGTGTTGCTCTGTTAAGTTTTATTTGCATGAGTTCTATGCACTGAGAAAACTTTACACTGAACTTGAGGAAAACTTACCTGATGTAAGTAAACAAAGAAACGACATTTACCGTTTTTTACTCACATTGTCAATTTCTACATAGATCTTTTTGCAATAATCTAAACAAATTAAATTAAGTAAATAAGGTTTAGTCATCGCCGTTATCATCATCTCTTTATCTACTATCTTTTTATAACCTCTAAAACTATTCCGCCTTAGCGTCACTCTGCTTTACCGACCGAGTCGCGGGTCGGTAGTCTGCATTATCGACAGTATAACTTTAAATTCGAAAATGAAGAAATGTTTTAACTATTTCTTTACAAATATTTCTTATTTCTATAATGAAGTCGTAGAAAAAGTAATGTATGCAACGGTACATAACTGGTCATTATACACTCGTGTGATTTATTATGAAAACTCGCCCTTCGGACTCGTTTTATAAACATACACACTCATGTATAATGACCTTGGTTATGTTACAGTTGCATAAAATACTATTGTCTAGCAGTATTTAATGTTCAACTTAACTCCCTTACTGTAGTATTACCTTGTATTAATGTGTAAGTATATTATTTATTAAGTAGGCAAGTCAAACACTAAAAATAATTCAGTGAAACGTGTATTCGGTGAAAATGTATAAATATCATTAAGAAACTCTACAAAAGTTAATAAGTGAAGTACTCGTACTGTTGTCTTTCCTTTCTTCCAAAGCAATGTTGTGTCAAAATGCTCACTACATATTTTTGATGAAGGATTTGGCACAATTGATTTTTCCCGTAGTTTCTATAGTCCGGTACTGGAACATGTTGATTACCCCGTAAACTCATAAAACTTACAAGTGGCCAATTTTTTGTAGGCAGTTAGAATTTACTGAATACTACTTGTAAAAAAAAATATAACAGAATTTGACATTGCTTTTGGAATTATCTAGGTATTTGTTAGTAACACTCGTAAATAAAAAGAAAAAATATGCTAGTGTAAATTTTCTCTACTAGATTATTGTATTTAACTATTAGAACAACACCTATCATTTTCTAACACTTTCATCCAGCCACGCAACACTTTTACGCCAGCATTATTGAAATCACGTAAAAACTTTACAAATCTCTAAAAAAAAATTACAAGTAAATGATGGCTGCTGAAATGTATTTATTAAACCTGTTAAAAGTAACCACAGTTTTAATTTCTAACAGATTTATCAATAGCGTGTTTTTTTATAAGCAGTGGAATTTTCAAAGCGTTCTACTTTACACAAAAAAAATCTCATAATTCTCGAGTCGACTTATTTGATTCGGTTTTATTATAGTAATTTATAGACAAAAATTCTAACGAATTCATCAATAGCTTCAAATTTTATTACCTTATCAGATCCCTAATTTAAATACACGCAGGCTCGCGCGAGCCAGGCGCAGCGTGCTCGCATCCAAACACGTACAGTCAGTGTCATATATAAGGTGACATTCTAAGTGCTCAAATACTTCGGCACACCATACGATTTGTATGGTGTTCCGAACTATTTCATCACTTTGGATGTATGTATGTATGTAAATCCTTTATTGCACATAATATTACAAGACACCACCAACACCACCACCACCACCATGACCACCATGTCATATATGGATGTCACCATATATGACGCTGACTGTACCTGTAATAATACAAGGCCGTACTCCCGCACTCCAGCTGCCGTTCGATGTTAACAATAAAATAATCGATCTATTCACTTATAAAATAAACGTGAAAGTAACTCTGTGTTCTTTTATAACTTTTTATGATTGGCATGTGAGCAAAGACCGTAGGGAAGGACATAGGCTACTACTTTTTATATCCGTGAAAAATACTTATCATAATCCGAATTCGAAGTACTTAATAATATACAAGTTAAATGAAAGTGTAACGGCTGACTTTTGGGTCAGACACTACGTTGAGATCTTTTATAATGTTAGTTATGAAAACCATCGTGAAATCACTGAATCATTGCTTTACTGTCAAACAATGACACTGTTATGCATCAGCAGTTAAGCCGTAAGAACAGTAAGAAGTCGTAAAAGAACACATAAAGTTACTTTCACGTTTATTTTATAAGTACGTACAGTCGGCCTATGAAAACGTTGAGCATACTTGGAACCTTTTCATATCGAAGTGAAAGAAACTTCGAGACTTGTCGTAAATGATTAATTGAGGAAAATCTATATTCAAATTTGCAGTCTAAGTCACTTAATGGTAATCGGGTTTAGTCGGTTATATACCTGAGCGCCGATCAGTTAGGTTGCGCGAGTCCGCAATGGCGGACGCTGTTTTAACAGTTTATTTTAATCATCAAAAATAAGATTTATGTTTTAAAATGCCTTCATGTGTTGTGAAGTTGTGCAAAAATCACACGGATCACTGTCCCAAGGCACCCAAGGGTAGTGGAATCACTTTTCACATGTAAGTACACCATTAGTTGAAAATTCAAAAAAATTCTTGCTTACCACAGGGATGTCATTATGCATAATGTAGCATCTCATTTTACTAATTATTAATTGCCTGTTGGACTATATATTTATTAAGATACAGATTTGGATTTCAGGCGAAAGCGAGTGGAAATTCGGAACGTTGTCCAAACCCAGGCTCGCGGGAAACTAAGTAATTCAAATGCCCGCCAAGGCATTTGAATTTGCCCGCCAACGCGTTAATTAGCCAGCCAGCCAATAGCGCGACGCGGCGATGGTCGGCCACACTGCTTCCACCTCCAAAAAGTAGTGGACTTAAAAAATTTGGCCCAGCTAGAAAATCTATTGCCAGCCTTGTTTTATAGCGTTGTGCTCCTGAGGCTAGGGATGACTATCTATGTTATCAATTTTAGCTCCAGCACCAGCAGATGTTCCTGCGCTCTGACTTTTGGCCGGAGGGTGTGGTGTTCCGACGCCTTAGGGAGGCGAAACTGACATTTAAAACTCCCTTAATAATAAATAAAATAAATATCATGGGACAATTTGACACCAATTGACCTAGTCCCAAACTAGGTAAAGCCTGTACTATGGGTACTAGACAACGGATAAATATACTTATATAGATACATACATACTTATATACATATTAAACATCCAAGACCCGAGAACAAACATTCGTATTCATCATACAAACATCTGCCCCGACCGGGATTTGAACCCGGGACCTCAAGCTTCATAGACAGGGTCTCTCTCTGACCACTAGGCTATTCGGTCGTCAGTGTAATGTTTTTAAATTTTTATATGTACTTTTTTTTGTATTGTGTTGTTTGTATTTAAATTTTATAGCGCATTGGTGTTGCTGTAATGTTGTAAATTTGTTTTGATAATAAATAAATAAATAAATATTCAACCATATTCAAAATTGGTTTACTTATGTATACTATATAAAATTAATAGGATAATTGTATAACAGTTTATATTCAATTTAATTTAAGTACTAATTTGTTATTTTTAAATAAATGCGATGTGTTGTCTTCGCTTCATGCTGCCCGCCATATTTGAATGCAGATAGAGGGTAAGGCAGAAAGGGAGACTGTGGCGGAAAAGCGAAGTGGAGCGAGAGAGAAGGAAGCCGGCACGGTTTTTTGGAGGGAAACGTTATATAGAAGCTTAAGGATTTTTCAGGGTGATAAAACTTGTAATGCAATAATAGAAGGACGACAAACAAACAAATTGTAAATTTATTTATTTATAATACATGGTATTATTGGATTTTCGTAAGTAAAAGTAAAATCTTACAATGCTCTAAATTTGCTAAGTATGATATATTGTAATTATAATTATTAAGATAGAGCAAGAATACCATTTTTTTATGACTGGTCCCCTCATGCATAAAGTTGTCCTCGCATCTGACTACATCTGAGAGACGTTGACATCGCAGCAGGCGCAGCAGCGGACGACTATAGTTCGCTTACCTATTGATAACTGATGATGACGATGATTTATACAGGTTGATCAATCCAAATGGGTCAGTAGGGAGAAGTCAAAACCTATAAGAGATTGGGAAATTAGTTTTTAGAAACCATGGCGTCGATTTTACATTAAATAAAAATGGCATTCATATCCTAATGAAATAAACGGAAACTCACGTACTTACCTATCTATATGTCAGGCTAAACTTAAATACATGAGTGATCCGTTTATTTCACTATGATTCGAGTCTCACGGTAATTTAATGTTATAAATGGCATTATTTTTTTTTAATTCATTCATAATTGGGAATCGAACCCGGTCTAAATCTCTTGAGCTATTCGTTGTTATTATTGATGATTGTGTATGTATGAGCATCGATATTAAAGGTAATGGTAGGTAGGCCACGCACCTCTTTGGCGCTGACACAATGCGGCCTTCACTCATTAGCTGTCATTCGACTGACAATGAATGCGATTCTACGTGCACGTCGCCTAAATAGCTTAAAACTATTTTTTGAATTTTTAGTTAAAATTTAGACAGCGGATTTAACAAGTGCTATTCCAGAATGTCAAGCTTTTTGGTTATAATAATAATAATAATAAATTTTATTTAGTAACCATGCATATTACATTAAGTAGTGACTGGAGCCTCTTTTTAGGTAAAAATATACCTGTAATAAGAACCTCCGCTCTTCCTTAAAAGTAGGTACAGTTACTTAGCTAATTTAGATTAGCGAATTTAATGAATTTAACAATAACAATTTTAATTTATATTATTTTTAATATTCTTAACATTAAGTGTGTATGAATGAGGGTGTATATTATGTAGTGAATGTAATGTAAACCTACGAGTAGTGTTCTCCTGGGATCAAGTGGCAGTGTGAACTGTCATTTGCTATCTACCTCTTAAAGTTAGATTAATTAAGTAGGTACAATGTTTTTAAGTAAATTTTCAGTATCATTGTAATTTTTGTTTTTTATCCAATTTGATACTTTAATTTTGCATTCATATTTTGTCAAGGAGTACATGTCTTATTGTTGATTTATAAGGTTGTATAGACTTGTAGCTTGTGCAAGATATTGTCTTTTAGCAAAGGTCGTCTTCACTTGAACAGCGGGAGCAGCATTTTTCCTCCTTCGTCTATTTAGTGGTTCTGGCTTATATGTTAAAGATACATGCATCCTCAAAACAGCATGAACGATGTACAATTTTCTCACTGACATGAGCCCACATAAAGAGTCTATACTCTTTATTGAGTTGGGAATCTATGGGGTTTGTAATACATTACTTTTAATAACGATCTCTGGGCTCTCTCTAGTTCCAATGATTTCATTTTAGTTATCCCACCCCATATCGGTATATAATAAGTCATAACGGACTGAGCCAGGGAGACATATATTTGATTTAAGAGATCAGTTGGGGTCACACTTCTAAGAGTTTTGAATATCCATATAAATTTTCTTATCCTGCTCATGATTAGTTCTGAATGCGAGTGCCAAGACAATCTTTGATCAATCATTATTCCGAGGTACTTAATATGTTCCACCTTATTTATTTCAGAGCATCTGCAGTTTGAGTCCACTATGCCCTGAGTCGTACATGTATGAATTTTGATATTTAAGCCTGTTTCTGGTTGAGTGTATACTTTGTGAAGCATACATATTTTGTTTTATCAGCATTTAAAGTAAGTTGGTTGTCATTCAGCCAGGCCGCAATCCTTGAGAGTCCCACTTCTGCCTTCAATTTGACATCGCTCCAAGTCGATCCAGTAAAAATAACTGCTGTGTCGTCCGCATAAGATACCACGTGATCATTATTTATTTTCATGTCACACAGCTGATCGATGTAAACCAAAAACAGAGTGGGACCAAGAACGCTCCCCTGGGGGACCCCATAAGTTATATCAGTCGCCTCACTCATATAATTTCCTATCTTAATCCTTTGTCTCCTATCATGTAAATAATCCTTCTGTAATAGCAAGGGAATGTCTCTGATACCTATACATTCTAGGCGGTTTAAAAGGATGGGAATAGAGACCGTGTCAAATGCTTTTTTAAGATCAAGGAAGGTAGTGACACATTTCTTATTTTTATCAACTTGTTTTACAATAATTTTCGTAAGAGTTGATATCGAATCTTCTGTCGAAATACCTTGTCTGAAGCCATATTGTGAATTTGAGAGTATTTTAAATTTAGTAAGATAGTCAATAACTCGAGAGTTCAGTATTTTTTCTAGGATCTTTGAAATAGCAGGAAGGACAGATATAGGTCTGTAATTATTCATGTCTTCTCTATTCCCATTCTTGTAAACTGTGGTTATAATTGCCTCCTTAAGGGCCTCTGGAAACTTCCCCTGACTAAAGCATAAATTGATAAGGTGTGAAATAATAGGCGCAATAAACTCACCAGCCATTTTTAGGAAACCAGTCGGTATGTTATCGTGCCCAGGAGCACTATCTGATTTAAGATTCATTAAAGTAGTAAGTACTCCTTTAGGATTTGTTTCAAGCAGAACAAAGGAATTTATTCGTGAGAATACATGGTTATTAGCCAGCAGCGGAGCAGGTCTTAGCAAAATATTTTCGGCAAGAGATTTACCAACATTAGAAAAATAATTAATTACATGATTAACCGAGTCTACAGGGGATGATCTGACATTTAATAGTTCCAGGTTATCTGTGTTACTAGGTTTCTTGTGGGTTATATTGTTAATTACTTTCCATAAGTTCTTAGGGTTTTTTTTGCCCTACTCAGCTGATCCCTGTCGTAGTCACGCTTCAGTTTTTTAAGTAGATTATTACAATAATTCCTGTATCTTTTACGTAATCTGTAATACTTCGTTATAAGGATCTAACCGCAGTTTTCTCTGCATTATTTCTGTTTGTGATGCACTTTAATATGCCTGGTGTTATCCAGGGTTTGATAGTACGATTTTTTCTAGGAATCATTGTAGTAATAGTGTTTTGCATTAAGCAGCTTTTAATCTTGTCAATTAAGTGTACAGTTAAAATATTAGGATCAGTATAAGTCAAAAGGTTACTTAAATTTGTTTGGTCTAGATCAATAAGTGCTTTATCAAAGTCAATGGGTTTTTTTATATATTTACGGTTATTAACATTTTTATTTAATTTTGATAATTTTAAAAATATCATGGAATGGTCGGTAATTGTAGTGTTTGTAATAAAAATAGAGGCACTGGTTATATTTCTGTTTATTTTTAACATGAAATGATCGAGGCATGTTTGGTCTCTTGTATCCGTACATTAAGTAAATAAATGTGTTATGTACTGAATTCTAGTTGCGCGCGCGAGTCCATTTTGTATTTGGCTGGTTTTTAAATTTGGGCTATTATTATTTTTTTATGGCTTCTGGCTTTGGCTTTTTGCTCTTTTTGCAAGGAGTATTTTGCCAATGTCAGCGTTTAGACATTGCACACTTGAGAAGATTGTTCGGTTTAGGGATTCTAAACTTTTTGGGGAAGGAACAGACGGGTGACCTAAAACAAATACTTAACATAAAGTTATGGACGGCACAGACAACAAAAGGACAAGTAATTATTTTTCTGGAAGTGGAAGGTTCAAAGAAAAGAGAGAAGAAAAAAAAGGGAAGGGTAGATGTTAAGGCTAGAAACATGCTAAGTAGTTGCTACAGTTTTATATTATGTGAGTGTATAAATTTAATAAGAACGTTTACAAGCGGAGTGTTCATCAGAGAGAGAAGAGATTGAAAGTTGATAGGGCGTGGGATTTTTCTGGGTAAAACATCATATAGCGAATATGCTGTTTTGGTGCAATTGAAAAATATGTGGTCTAAGGCACCTTCGTCGAGACCGCATTCGCACAAATAATTATCCCGCACCCTAATTTTTGCTAAGAACACCGGAGTACAGACATGGCCCAGACGAAGACGGCAAATAGCAGAGGTGACCCACTTATTAGCAGACCGAAAACGAAAGAACCACGGCCTACGGGGGATTGTTGGTTGGATATTTCCATAATGGCGACCCTTCTGGAGTCTGGATGTATTCCACTGGCTTTGCCACGATTCCTTTAAATCTGAGCTAGCACGCATGATTAAGTCTGAAGGCATGATATTGTTGTAGTCCTGGGAGCCGATTTCGATAGCCTCTTTTGCCCACGTGTCCGCTCGTTTATTCCCTTCGATACCGCAGTGTCCTGGGATCCAGGCAAGTGTTATTTGAAGATCTTTTTTTGGCAGCTGTTTAAAGACTCTTTAATTTTTTAAATTATGGGGGATTTAGTGTTCATTTTAAATTTGTTGCCTACAATTGCTTGTAGGCAACTTTTGGCATCCGAAAAAATTATTACTTTATCTATGCTATGTGACTCTACGTATTTAATTGCTTCTAGGATTGCAATGGATTCACCGGTGAAAACGGATGACTGTGCTGGGCATTTCTAGGTCAAGACAATGCTGTATTTGGGTATCCATACTGCAACCCCCACACAACCTTCAGAGTTTGCCTTGGATGCATCGGTGAAGATAGGTAAGTGGTCTTTCCATTCATGGTATTGTTGAAATTTGGCATTGGCCGCTGGGCTATTCTTACAAATGCTGAAATCAAGGATTACTTTGGGAGTGAAAGTTAGTGACTCATAGTTGGTCTCGAATATTGGATTTGTGCCAGTGGTATATAATGGGGATGGAAGGTTTTTCAATTTTGAATAAGAGATGATATTCCTAGGAGTTTCCTTATGTGTCCAATATGTGTTTTCAGACACTTCATGTGAAAGAGCCTGTAAACGTGAAAGAAGAGGGTGATTGAAGATAGAACACGCCCTAAAAAGAAATCGGTCTGTCAAATACTGCCTGCGGAGGAAAAGGGGAGGGTCTACACACTCAATCTGCATGGCGTTTTTTGGTGATGATTTCATCGCTCCTGACGTAATTCGGAGACATTTAGCTTGAATTAAATCAAGTTTTTTAAGTGCAGTCTTGTTACAAGGCTCTAACACCATCGAACCGTAGTCAGTCTGGCTACGAATAACCGCATTGTACATCAGTTTTTGGCAAGTCGGGGTGAGCGCCCCACCAGACCCCGGAAAGGGCCCGGAGAACGTTAATGCCTCTCTCGCATTTACCTATTATATACTCAATATACGGAACGCCAGTGATTTTTGAGTCCAGAAAGACTCCGAGAAATTTAACAGTATCATTGCAGGGGATAACTACATCATCGTAATAAATATGTATATTAGGAATGGATCTGCTTCGTGTGAACGTGATTGTACAGCTCTTAGATGGAGATAATGATAGGCCATGATCATCCAGCCAGACTTTGAGGTAACTGAGAGCTTCATTCATTTTTGAAGATGCCCCCTCAGGTGACTGTGTGGCGATGTACAATACCAGGTCATCAGAATACAGGAGGATATTACAGAAGGGGGAGACAGATTGTTCAATATCATACGTATATAAGTTATAAAGGAGGGGGCTGAGAACCGAGCCCTGAGGAAGACCCTGCCATAAAGTACGATACGTACGGGAGATAGTTATTGCCCGTTCGGATTTTTATTGTTCTTCCCATGAACAGCTTGCAGACAAGATGTATTATCCTCGCGGGGATACTCAGCTGAAGCATTTTTGCTCTGAGCACTGGAAGAAGAACATTGTCGTAAGCAGCAGAGACGTCTAAGAAGCACCCTACAAGATGTTGTTTTTTTGATAGGGCCAGTCTTATGTCAGAGGTGAGAATACTTAGGCTGTCCATAGTACTTTTTCCTTTGCGGAAACCGAATTGGGAGATTGCAAGCAACTTTTTGTTTTCAACAAACCACTCCAATCTGTTCTTTATTAGATGTTCGAAAATTTTGCCTGTTGATGCCGACAGAGCGATTGGGCGATAAGAGTTTGCTTCCTGGGGATTTTTACCCGGTTTGAGGATTGGAATCACAATTTGGGACTTCCATTCCTCAGGAATCTCACCAGATAAAAAAAACAGATTGAGTATATTCAGGAGATGGTTCTTTGAAAAAGATGATAATTTACAAATAAAGCTATATAGAATGCCATCCTCTCCGGGTGAACTATTACGAAGACCGTCGAGAGCCAATTCAAGTTCGGGGAAGGTGAAGGGGGAGTCGAGAGGGCCTAGGCCGGCTGAGGGTGGAGATGGGTTTATGCAAGATTCCTCAGGGACAGATGGGGGAGCCAGTTTGTCTGCAAACTCGTCATGCCAGGAAGGGGGATTAAAAGATGACAGGCGGTCGGGTTCGAAAGATCCTCTGAATCTTTTGATATTTCTCCATACCATCGAAGGTGGGGATCTAGGGTTAAGGCTTTCGCAAAATCCCTTCCATCCCTTTTTTTTGTTATGCTCAGAAGACGTTTAGTACTAGCGGATATTTTTTGGTAGGATATAAAATCTTCAGTAAAACCAGATGCATTAAATCTATGTTCGGCTTTAGCTCGTTCTTTCACCGCAGCCGTGCATTCCGCGTTCCACCACGGAGGGGAGGGGATTTTGTTAGTTTGTGGTTTTTTTTTAGGTATGAATTTATCGGCCGCTTCTAGCAGAACAGATTGGAATTGGTGGTATTGCCCCAAAAGGTTTGAAGGGTTAGAGTCGAGCTCCTTTAACCTCTTTTCAACGTAGAGAGAAAAACTTGGCCAATCAGCTTTGTCTATTCTATATTTCAAGAGGGGCTTCGGGGCGGGTGAAGGGAGAACAGAAGATGGCTGAGAAATAATAATGGGGAAGTGATCACTACTCAAGGCCTGGTTCAGCACCCGGTAGGATAGTGTGCAAGATAGGTTGGGAGAGCATACAGACAAGTCCAAAACTGAGTTGGGATTTTGGCCGGGGTAAGCCCGATGTGTGGGAGAGCCATCATTAATGACAACAGCAAGAGCAACAGAAAGGAGGAAAATACGTCAGTGTGAGAATAGCCCCAAGAGGTATTATGGCTGTTAAAGTCACCTAAAATGAGGAGTGGAGGAGGGACTGAGAAAAAGATAGTGGAAAGATCAGGAATCAAATTAAGATTTGGATGTGGGATATAAATGGAGATAAAATGTATTCCCATGACATTAACTGCAACTGCATTGATTTCATGTGAGTGGGGAGGGAGAGAAATTTGGGAGAAAGAGAAGTTTCTCTTAATCAATAACGCGCACCCCGCACGTCCATCGTCGAGGTCCTCTCGGAGGCATGAGAAGCCCGGTACCCTAAACCGGGATCCCGGTCTCAACCATGTCTCCGAGATGGCCGCCACAGAGACGGAGTGCTCGTTAATGAGATTTATTAGATCAGATTTTTTAGGAATAATACTTCGGCTATTCCATTGTAAAAAATTGGCCTGGGAAGCCATTGGAGAAGGACAGTCTTTCAGCAAGGGTCAACATTAGTGGGGCAACGTCGGGCGGTAAACAATCGCTCCATTTGGGGACTATGTTTGTTAGTAGTTTGAATAAGAGTTCCATCAGATCATCACTTGGGGTCTCAGGTGCCGTGCGCTGTGACGCTAGGGCGTGTCCATTTGGAAGCTGAGAGCGGGGGCAAGAGATGATATCTTGATGGGCTTTCCGGTCATAGCCAGGAGGGGAGAGGAGTCCTTTCACGACTCTTGCGGGTCACCATTTTACGGTATGAAATTGTGGGAGAAGACTGGGGATGGGGGGCAGAGGATTGAGAAGGGGGAGATTGCCAGGGGGGGGGGGGGGTTTGGAGTGGGCGTAAACATCATGTCGGCGTAGGACCGACGTACGGCTGGGAAACGTGAGGCAGCTTCGTGGTAAGAGATGCTGTGCTCATATATGGTCAAGTTTATGGACTTTTGCCTACAGTATTCAGGACAGCGCTGGTCTGTTGCATAATGATGTCCCGAGCAATAAAGTCAAATGACGTGATCTTCGGCGATATTACAACTTTCGCCAGGGTGTTTTTGGGCGCATTTGTAGCAGCGGGCGTCAGAACGGCATTGGGACTGGATATGACCGAATCTAAGGCACTTTCTACACTGAGTTGTTGGGAGAACATATAGGTCGACCTTCAATGATGTGTAGTAGGCGTAGGGGTATTCAGGTAGTTTCTGACCCTCGAATGTCACAACCACAGATTGAGTTGGGATCCACGATGGTAGGCCTCCATCCTTGACTACCTTGCGCTGAAGGCGACGGGCTTTGGCAGTGACGAACTTCTCCATAGACCAATCAACGGGCACACCACGAGAAAGGCCCATGCGGGAGACATTGTATAATGGGATTGAAGCAATAAAATTGTGACGGGCTAGACAAGGGTGGGCTACCAGGGTACTTGCAGCTGTCGCGGTTTTAAACTCAACTGAGACGCGATTTCTACCGATTGATTTAATGCCGTCCTTTTTAATGTCTGCGCTATCGACGTCCGTTTCCTGCATCATTTTCTTCTCTTTAGGCTCGAGAGCCTTGTCGGCAGGTCACGATTCCATCGAGCTGATACCGCGCTTTCTGCTATTATCATTATCAGGTACCTCGTCTACTGGCATTTCGCTCGTGGAGCCGTCACCTCCCAGGTCCGGGGGTTTCTCGTTCCCTTCCATGTTTTACCCACTTGGCCAACCGGCCATTATACATGAGTGTGTATGTTTATAAAACGAGCCCGAAGGGCGAGTTTTTTAATAAATCACACGAGTGTATAATGACCAGTTATGTACCGTTGCATACATTACTTTTTCTACGATTTCATTTTAGAAATAAGATATATTTGTAAAGAAACAGTTAAAACATTTCTTCATTTTCAAATTTAAAGTTATACTGTCGATAAAGCAGACTACCTGCCCGGTCGGTAAAGCAGAGTGGTCAGTAAAGCGGAATAGTTTTAGAGGTTATAAAAAGATTGTAAATAAAAAGATGATGATAATGGCGATGACTAAACCTTAATTACTTAATTTAATTTGTTTAGATTATTGCAAAAAGATCTATATAGGAATTGACAATGTGAGTAAAAAACGGTAAATGTCGTTTCTTTGTTTACTTACATCAGGTATGTTTTCCTTAAGTTCAGTGTAAAGTTTTCTCATTGAATATAACTCATTCAAATAGAACTTTAAAGCGCAACACATCGTTTAATTAATTGACAATGAGAAAAATAACGATAAATAATGAAAAAGATGTAACACTTTTTACAATTCACCATTTCACAAAGTTGTTTATCTGTTTTTGTTATAAAGTTTTGGACTTTGCCCGCAGCACATTAAAATTTTCCGTCACTGTTTGCGCCATTATTTTAATTTCTTCGGTAGTACACAGTACCTTTATCTCATTTTCGTCGCTCATTTAGAATTTCTTTTACTAAATCGAAACCAATCCGATAACCCGATAACTTATTAAGTGCAATTTTTGCATCAATCAAAGAGAATTATAATCACTACGTTTTGCATTATCAGAAACTCGCCAGATGACTCTTTTTTTTTTAATTTGCATCCGTACCACAGACCACAGCAGAGCTAGGATATTAGCGTGTTCTCAGTTACGAAATTTTGCTTAAAAAAATACTCCTTAATTATGATTGGCTTACAGTTGTTCTTACACATGTTTAAGCTACCAATCACGATGCACATGCATGTTTAAAAAAACTCTATATCAACATCGAACTTAGTATTCTTTTTTCAAATGCTATTATTTTACCCAATAAGTGTAACTTTATGAAATTTGTATGGGTTATTATGTTACAGTTTTTTTACCACAGAGCATAGAACTTGAAACAGACTTATAACATTAGTTATTATTGTATACTTATTTACCATATAGATACAGATTATAATATAGGAGTAGAAAAATTACCTTATGTCAATTTTTTTGTTATTTAACCACCACCGGAGAATGAGAAAGGAAGGATTTTTATTCTATTGGAAAAATAACCTAAAAATCGAACAGACTCACTGCACGGCGCTTCTGTCAATCCAAATTTGGGCTAAGTATATTCATTCCTACCTAGCTCAGTAAAATTAGATTTCAATGTATGGGAATTTTGGCAAAATGAATGGAGATGATTTTTCTGTGGGAATAGTTTCTATGCATGAGGAAGTAAAAAACATCAAGTGTCCCACCCCCTCCCTTGGGTGCGTCCCCCCCCCCCCCCCTACGGGCCTGAAAGTGTCCCGAATCGTGGTTTTCTCCAGTTTTAAAGAGAATCTTTCACGATACATGAAAAGTGTATATGAACGAAATAATACTCGTTAAATTTGCCATCAACCATACGTACAAAAACGATATCTCTTTAGGTTTTTGTGCTATCGGACACTAAATATGAGTATTTTTAGTAAATTTTCTTTTTTTTGTTAAATATCTCGTTTTCTCAAAAAGTACGCAATTAACGATCAAAACATGTACTACCAAACTAAAGAATGAATTATACTCTTTAAAATGAGATATCATTTATAAATAAACTATTTAAAATAACTTTTCTATACTGTTTTGAATATTCATTTTTCAACACACTTGCTCGTAAATTTGGATCTTATTACATAGGATTAAAGTTCATAATACAGCTTATAACACACGCGTGTTTTTTACTTTATAATTACCGCACTCGTGTTTTTTACATTACGTAGTTTTTAAATCTCAGCAGTGTTTTCCCGCCTAAAAGTAATGAACAAATTATTGCGCGTAAATAAAGTATTTCAGATTAAGGTGACTCAAAATTATTTAATTTAAGTCAATTTTCTATTTTTATCTACGAATTAACGTTTATTTGCGTATTTAAAACTTTATTTTGTAGTTTATCATACATATTTTTAATATTAGGTTGTATGGCGGTTTTGGTCTGTGACTTGATTTGAACCTGCGCGCGCATTACAAAACATAACGCGCGAAACAAGCGCGAAAAAATGAAAAAAAAAAAACTGCTGTGCTGTCGTCTTTCTGGTATTTGTTTGTAGTACTTAGTAGAGAGATAGATGCATTATGTTTATAACTTTGAAAACTGTAGTTTTAATTATTGATAAAGATCTGAATGTAGAATCTAGAAATACCTACTAAGTGAAGACAAAATGCTATTGATGTTTTAAAGTGAATTATTGTGCCATCTAAATCAAAACAGAAATACATGTTAACCGATAAACTGAAACTAAAAGCTGTAAGTATATAACGGAAGAACAGTAAAAATAACCAATCAAGCATAAGAACTTATGAATCAAGCTTATTAAACTAACTACGAGGGCTGTTTGATAAGTACCCGTTTATGGAAAAAAAAAACATTTTTTTTGTATATATGCATTTATTTTTCTACGTAGTCACCTTTTAACTCTATACATTTGTTCCACCTATACTCAAGCTTCAATAACCCATCCAAAAAGTATGATTTTGGAAAGTCATTAAAATAGGCCTCTGTGGCGGCAATTGCCTCGTCATTTGATCCAAATCGCTTGCCACCGAGCCATTTTTTTAGGTTGGGAAACAAAAAGAAATCGCATTTGGCCAGATCTGGAGAATACGGGGGGGAGGGTTCGTGGCGTAACTGTGCTAATTTAGCCGTCACAACTCTGGACGAATGAACCGGGGCGTTGTCGTGATGAAACAGTACTTTTTTCTTTTTTAAATGGGGTCGTTTGTCCTTCAACACGGCGAAAAATTCATCCAATAAATTGGCATAGTACTGCCCTGTTATTGTTTTTCCCTTTTCTAAATAGTCAATATGTATAATACCCTGCGAATCCCAAAAAACGGTCGCCATGACCTTTCCAACCGATGGGACGGTTTTTGCTTTCTTTGGAACAGGTTCACCCGGTAAAATCCACTGCTTCGACTGCTCTTTCATTTCCGGGGTGTAGTGGTGGACCCACGTTTCGTCCACGGTCACGAAACGACGCAGAAACTCCTTCGGGTTACGTTTGAACACGGCCAAACACTGCTCCGAAGTAGCCAGTCGGTTCCGTTTTTGCTCCTCCGTGAGTAAACGCGGCACCCACCTCGCCGATACTTTCTTCATACCCAATTTTTCTTCTAATATGTGTTGTACCCTCTCGATTGAAACATTTACAGCATCAACGATTTCTCGAAGTTTAATTCGGCGGTCGGCTAAAACGATATTTTAAATTTTCTTAACCATATCGTCTGTAGTCACCTCAACTGGCCGGCCTCATCATCATCAAAGACGGTTGTTCTCCCCCACTTAAACTCGTTATACCAGTATCTGACGGTTGTTATAGAAGGAGCACATTCATGGTAAACCGCTTGCATTCTTACTTTTATTGCATCTTATGTTTTTCCTTCCAAAAATAAGAATCTAATTACAGACCGATACTGTTCATTCTCCATTTTAACAATTTTAAGTTCACGCCTTCACTGAATCGTTGTCAAATGAGAAAAAAAAACAAAAGAATGCCTTTTTTTTTTAATTTTCCCGCCTCTGAAAAATGGCTTAAAAGGGTGGTATACTTATTTGCGGTCAGTGATATTAATATATTTAGAAAACGGGTACTTATCAAACAGCCCTCGTATATCGTACTCACGCATTATTATAATTAGTTAAGTACTTAATTGTATATATTTTCTGAACTTGTCGTCCTAAAGAATGTATTATGACCAAGTAACACCGCGGAGTCCCCACAAAACTGGACGGAGGACACTTTGAGTAAGGCTACTAGGTAATTAAACTGGCTAACACGTACAAGTATAGTTCGTTGTGGTGAATAATACTTAGATATACTCGATTTTGCAAAGCATTGTACAGACTAAAACTGGCACCGACATAAAACGTATTCACGTTTAACTGTGATCTTGAAGAAATACTCGGACGTTTATCACAGCAACAAATACAAGGTGCCATCACCAAAGACATTCAGATATTGGAAAGTTCTCAAAGGAAGCTCCGATTAACCAATATCTACTCACATAGGTTAGTTGAATACTTAGTTAATTTTTGCTATTTTTTTCCTCGCAAGTGTGTTGAAAAACGTCGTATGAAACGCGTGAGCATTAGTCATTACACTCCTCGACTATATTAAAGCCTTCGCTTCGCTCAGGCTTCAAACCCGCCTCGACTGTAATGACCAATTTAGCACACTCGTATCATAATGTACTATTACCACATCAGGTACTTTTAACATGAAACTACCGTGAGATTCAATCATAGTGATCAATCATGCATCCGCACAAATCTTAAGCTTAAATAACAATCATAATAATAATAAACTATATTAAGGATTAATAAACAATAACATAAAAAGTAGCAAAATAAACAGATTGACTTGACACTGTCTAACTCTGACAGGGTGGGTTTCGCAAGGCGCAGGTACTGTTTGGCGTCGCTTTATACGCCAGCTGCCGGGCCAATGGTAAGGTGATAGGTCTGTGTGGAGGCTGGTGTGGGTCGCTACGGGTTACCGTGTGATGGCGGCGAATGTCAAAGGCCGCAACAGTAAAAATTGCACGGGCTTCCGTCGACCGTGCGGCTTGAAGCAAGCCGCCCACACGCATGCAGCCAAGTCGAACGACTAGGGTTCGATTGTAAATTAAATTAACGTCGTGATCGCCGTGCTTTCTAATTTAAATGATTTTCTTGAGGGACCACAACAAGTCAGAGTGACTTACAGTTATGCTTCTAATATATTTTTGTGATAAGTTTCTACATTGTCGGAGTCTTGCAATAATAATAGTATTTATTTTATTAAAGTGTTCTTGAATATTTCTTCCTCTTCTATGCTCTTTACACGGAATAAGTTATTTCTGTATTTCGCTCTGCTTTTCTTAATCCTGTTTAATGTTAATGTTCCTCGTACAAGTCTGTGGTCAGTTGGAAAATCGGTATTAAGCATCTCTATATTTGTGAACTGTCGTTACGTTTTTGCAAGTATAAAGTCTATTTGATTCTTAGTTTTCTGATTTGGTGACATCCAAGACCACATATGTTTATGTTTCTTTTTAAACATTGTGTTTAATATTTTGAGGTTAAACTCCTGTGCAAATTTTACAAGTGTTTCCCCCCGATGATTTCTTTCCCCATAAGAGTATGGTCCCATTACTAGTTCTTCTCCAGTTTTTCTTTGTCCAATTTTGGCATAAAAATCACCTTGTATTACATTGTCGCTAGTCATCTCTTGTGCTTCTCGTAATTGGTTATAAAGCTCAAAAGCAATATGTACGCGGTTATACTTTATACTGCTCACTGCCATGAAAAAAAATAGATTTTCAGATTCATCTGATTAGTTAGGCTATAAGACCTATCTTCATACCAAATTTCAAGTTTCTAGGACGGCTGGAAGTACTTAGTTCTATAGTAGGTTTTGATTTCATAGCAATTTGTATGGGAACATCTTTTTTAATTAAGTACTGTACCTATCTTTTGATTGCGTTGACTTAGAAGTTCGAATTTTTCACAGCTTCAAGGGACTGCAGGCTTGAGTATTTGATATTAATTTCAGCATGCTACCTCCACGCGTTCCAGAGAAAAAGGATCTTAACAGACAGGCAAACAGACAGACGGACTTGCAAAAAAGTGAGCCTATAAGGGTTCAATTTTTCCTTTTGAGGTACGGAACCCTTAAAATGCAGTTAAATTATTTTAATTTTAAGTTGATTGAGTAAAAAAGCTAGCCTAACTGCCCTTACCGTTTAAGCACTTATGTGATAAATTCAATATTCAAAATAGCATAGAAAAGTTAATTTAAACAGTATGTAAATAAATTATACCTCATTTTAAAGAGAATATTCCATTCTTTATTATGGTAATACAACTTTTGGTCGTGAATTGCGTATTTTTCGAGAAAAATAGTTTTAACAAAAAAAAAATATGAAAAATGCCAATATTCAGTGTCCGATAGCACAAAAACTTGATAGTGAATTTAACGAGTATTATTTCGTCCTTAAACACTTTTCATGTATCGTGAACAGTTTTCTTTAAAACTGATGAAAACCACGACTCGGGACACTTTCAGGCTCGAGCGGGGGGGGGGGGGGGGCGCACCCACGGGAGAGGGGGACACTTGATATTCTTTAACTTCCCCATGCATAGAGACTATTCCCATAGAAACTTCTCCATTACATTATCATGATACTCGGGACTTCATCGCGTAAAAAACTTTTATATTTAAATTTGAATTTCATCGAGTATCATGATAATGTGTGAAAATCGCGAAAGTTTAAATCAATACTTCTCCATTAATTTTGCCAAATTTTTAGCTAATTTAACGTAGCTATACAATATCCACATTCTCAACAAATTAATTGTCACCCTAATGAAAAAGACAGCGAACAACAGTGACGTCATACAAGGTCAAAAATTTGGTCTTCAATTTTTTTGTTAGCCATGCAATCTCCATTTTGGATATATGCTTCTTGTCTTTGCCTTATCAATGGCTTTCAGGAATGAGTAGTGTTCGTGTTCTTTTTATGGCGGGAGACTGCGCCTGCTGCTGCTGCTGCTCTTTACTTGCTGCAGTTAAGTGGTCCGCTAGGTACTAATGAATATTCTGGAGGCAATACCTTTTTACACTTCTTGTTGCGGAGGGCTGCCTGAAAGAGGGCCCCGGCAGTACAGGAATCAAACGGTTACGAAAATAAAATTTATGGATGCTCTAATGATCCTCTACTTGAATAAAGGCACTTTTTTCTGTAATATCTATCATTGTTCCTGTTTCGATACACTGCCTTAATTCCTTATGCCTATCTGTGGCAGTTCATGGTTTGAGATACTGTATGTTGATGCATAATGTACGCTAAAGAACATTTAATCAAGCATTATAAACTATCAATAACCAATAATAAAAGTAAAGACTTCAGTGTTCAATTCAATTGGGGTTTTAATTATAAACACTGAAACAGTTCCTACTACACACATAATGAGGTACTATTACTATTAGTAAACACCAAAGCGTTAATGCATATGTACTGTTCTGGAGTAAGGTGAAAATCATAGATAATAGTATTAGCTATAGATGGAGCACAAGAGGCAACTATATTTTATCCTCTCTAACATCTTCAAATTGCCATAAGATAGAAAGAGACGTATCTATATAATCTGTTGCGTCGAAATTCAGTGAATGTCTCCATTTTTACTAAATAATGACAGCTTAGTTATTACATACAATAGTGATGTGTATTTTTACTATCGATAATATAAGTTTTAAAAATAATACATCATCATCAGCAGCAGCCTTTTTTACGTCCCACTGCTGGGCACAGGCCTCCTCTCAGAATGAAACACGAAAAATAATACGTAATACATAAAACTATACGGCTATATGCGTTTCCGTCGAAATTAAATTAAATTTAAAATTCCACGACATTAAATAGCCTATAAAACGTCAAAAAAATGTTTTTCTGTGCCTGGAACTTTATCACAAATTATTTATGTTAACTGCGCAGCTGGGTGATGGATTATGAGTAAATTAAACCAGGATTTTATTAGAAACAATAGATTTTACTGGAGTGAAGAAAAATACGCAGCTATTGAAATCGGTGTAAAGCGACCAAGAGGAAGAGGTGACGTACAGCGCCATCAGTGGCGAACAATGAAACTTACAACAAACGACTTCTATATCTGTTTAGTTTATATCCAATGTTTAAATATCTATATTTCTAACACCTGCCTTTAAACTTAACAGTTTTTGTGCTGACTGACTATCATTATACAAAGTTATCAAGTAGAGTTTTCCTAAACATTTATTGAGAAAACTTCTTACAAATTTAGCTTCCTTGGTTCCATCACACAAGGCCATATACTCAGCATCAACAGTGCTCGACAGTGCTACGGTTCTCTGTTTTCGACTTTGTTACACGACGTGTTTGTTGTTGATGCCCAATCGGCATCAACATATCCTGTAACAGAAAACACAGCTTTTTCATATACTTACTTACTATAATATTAGTGAACTTTAAATATCGAAGTACTCGCTTCGCCGTTCGCGACATGTTATAAAGCTACAAGTTACAATTGACAACATTTCATATGTTTCACACCTGGAAATTAATATAGGTATCGAAAGGGCTTTGCCTCCTTGTTTTTTCGAACCCAAAACCAATAACCTGATTATTTTACACCAGAACATAGCTGGATTATTAAGCAAAAGAGACATCCTATAAATTGTTCTGCATGACTTCCAACAAAAAAATTGTCAAATTGATATAATCTACCTAACTGAAACATTTATAACAGCTGGAAATGAGCATAACTTTACATTAAATGGGTATTTACGTGCACACTGGTATTCCAGAAAAAATATGATAAGAGGAGGTGTTCTTATAATGTGCAGAGAAGGCATAGGCTTTAAACCTCTCTCGTTTTTAAAAGAACTACACACTAAACACAACTGCATTATTATCTGTATATATAGAGTCCCGAATTACAACGCTGACACTTTCCTAAATCAATTTGAAATTTTATTATCTAAACTACGACTAAAAAAAAAAAACAAATTATTATAAGAGGCGACTTCAATATTAATATACTTAAAGAATCAAAAATGACATTGGAGTATTACCGAATTATACAAAGTAATAATTATAAAATTCTTATAAATGAGCCGACTAGACTGAATGCTTGCCTAGACCAAATAATAAGTAATATACCGGAAGCTACAGGGGAACTGCACTCCTTAGGGTTATCAGATTCTCTATCAACTTCTTAAAATTCCCTTTAATAATAAGGTCATACGTCATCCTTATAAGTTAATCAAGAAACGTGATTACAGTAAGGAAAATATATGGAAGTTTCAGGAATGTTTGTATAACATATCCTGGAACGATGTGTATAATGAAACTGATCTCAATGCAGCTTTCAACAGTTTTCACGATACTCTGACACTTTTTTATAACCTGTGCTTCCCGATTAAAGTTATTAAAATAAAAAATAAGCTCATAAAATCCACATGGTTAACTAAAGGTATTAAGAAAGCATCACATACCAAACGGAAATTAAGATTTAGATATTACACATCTCACAGTAAAATTGATAAACAAAATTATCGTAAATATTCGATCGTATTCAAGAAATGTATCCATATGGCTCAAAAAATCACAAACGCGTCATATGTAAATTCCTCAAGAAACGTATGCAAAGCCACATGGGACATAATTAAAAACCACACAGGTAATAACAAGCCTAAAGACCGAAAATACATAAATAAAATTATAGACAATAATGAATTGATTAATGATCCAAATGAAATTGCAGACAGATTCAATAAATACTTTATAAACCTGACCAATGATAATAATGCTCCTTATAAAACAGACATTACATACACACAGAATATTAAGGAACAGAACAGTACTATGTACCTATCTCCTACGATTGAACCAGAAGTCAAAAAAATAATAAAATCACTAAATAATACGCCAGCTGTAGGTTTTGATGGCATTTGTACAAACTTACTAAAACAAACAGCTGACGCACTATCACCTATTTTAACTTATTTAATAAATTTGTCCTTCTCTGAAGGTACATTTCCAAGTAGACTCAAACTTTCTACAGTGAAGCCGGTAAAAAAGGAGACAGAGATAAAATGGACAATAATAGACCCATATCATTAGTACCAATTCTATCAAAAATCATCGAGAAACGAATGCATAAAAGAATCAGCGGATTTTTAAATAGATACAATATATTAACAACACAACAAAATAGCTTCCAAAAGGGAAAATCTACCACGTTAGCAGCCTTTAAGCTAGTTAAAGAAATAACCGGCAACATAGATAACAAAATACCCACTACAGTAATGTTCTTTGATATGAGCAAAGCCTTTGACTTTGTTCCCCATAATCTTCTTTTGCAAAAATGTGAATACTATGGTATCCGTGGAATTGTAAAGAACTGGATCAAAAGTTATCTTAGCGAAGGATACCAACAGGTGGAAATAAATAGTATTGGCACTAACGAAGAAGAAACCTTTCATCTGTCTAAGACTGAGCCGAATAACATGGGTGTCCCACAGGGCAGTATCTTAGGACCACTGCTATTTTTGATTTTTATAAATGATTTGCCTCTCGTTACACATAATCATTGTACGCTTTTTGCTGATGATATCTCAGTCGTTATAACAGGGAAAAATAAAGTTACATACAACACGGACATTAATAAAACTGTTGGTGACATAATCAATTGGTTAAAGGACAATAATTTAAAAGTTAATTTGAATAAAACGACATACATACAACTTCGAAACAGAACTGCAAACATTAAAAACATCACGGTAACCTACAAGAATCAAATAATAACGGAATCAAATGAAATAAAAATTCTAGGTTTAATTACAGACAGTAACTATTCCTGGAAACAGCATATTCAGAGCCAGCAAAATAAATCGCTTTGCTTATGCACTCTGGAGGCTTACAAAAATTGCAAATGAGCAAACAGCTTTGAAGGCATACCATGGTTACATTGGCTCGGTACTAAGATATGGTATACTAATATGGGGAAACTCAGTAGATATCAATAGAATATTTGTAGGGCAAAAACAATGTATTCGTGGCATTTGTGATGTCCCCCCTTTAACATCTTGCAGACCACTTTTCAAGCGACTTAATCTGTTGACGGTTCCCTGTTTATATATATTTGAGTTATGTAACGTCGTCAAAACGTATCCTAGATATTTAAAAAAAAAACCAGGTGTGTCACTTTAATACCAGATACCCAGACAGATTAACTTACCCAAAAACTAACACACACTTGTATCGTCGAAATTGTTATCCGATGGCAATACGAATCTTCAATAAGCTACCCAAGAGCATAGCTGATTTGCCCTTAAGTAAGTTCAGAGCTAAGTTGTATCAGTGGCAGATAGGACATTTTATTCAATTAAGGAATACCTAAGTACTGTAACAGTCCAAGGACCCAATCTACCCTACCTACTAATGTAAGACATTCTATACCTCTATTCACCTTACTACAACTTATAACACATAACATGGCCTCGTGACTCGTCTAATGTGTGAAGATCCTACGTTGTGATCGCTACGAAAGTAGCAGCAGTAACTCTAAGTAATTTAAGTGGCAAATAAGAACGGAAACTCTAATTAATTACTAAACAGATTCTAAGGAAAACTACCTAGCGATTAACCTACACTTCTTGTTTAGAGAGCTACGTTTAGACTTCCTCAAGGTTTCTTGGACACTTCCTGGGCTCAACTTTAGATTGTAAATGTACTTTAGATAAACCGCTTCTCATAGAGAAGCGGGAACTTCCTCCAAAAGCCTTCCCCAACGAAGTTCAACCAGTCCACGCCAGGAACAATACGTATCGTAAGATGCGAACTGTTAAGATGTGAGAGATAGTTTATGCACTAACAATGGTGCTTTCAAAGCCAGTACAAATACAATCATTAACAAAAGGTGTTTTCCCTTAAGCATCTATAGTTCCCGTAAGCAACGTCGGACTCTATTTTTTAACGTCCTAATAAATTCATCATCCAATATTAAAAGAGATCATTCTAAGCCTACCAAGTAAACTCTGCTTGGCATAGCTTTTAGGCAATTTAACTAGCATAATGTTAGCAATATAACAAACTTCATATTTCAGTGTATGTAGCGTCTATTTATCGACATTATGAATAAACTGCAATTTATCTTAAAGCTTTACCTTTTGTAAATATTTGGCAAGTAGATATTTAGATAACCAACAATATCAATTATATTTGATGAACTGATTTTTAAATGTTTCAACAGAACTCAATCTAGTTAGAGATTCCCCCGTGTGGTGTAGAATCAACTAACAGAGCGTATACTCAGACTGCTTTCCATGTCGTCACCCTTGTTAGGTTAATAACTTCTTTAGTTATTGGTAAAGTATTTTTTACTTTGTGTATGATTCAAGATTTGGCTAGAAGATAAATTATCTATAAAATTTCTTATGAATTAGACTTCTGATCACAATTTACGCTAAAATATGAAGAGTTGTTTCCTACAGCTCCTTGGAGTTCCAGCAATACTTGAAGCCTAGATTCTACCTAACCTATTCCCAGATGTGTATGAATTTAGTCTAAGTCCCTAGCTCTGTGTGTAGCTATAGAGGTTTCGCCTCATTATTTTAAACATGGTGTGTGTAATGTAGATACTTTCCGGTGTAAGAAGGTATCTTCTAGCTTGGATCCCTATGAAAACTTACCTATCAACCCTACATGTGTACTTTAACTTGGCACAGGCCCCCTATTCTCTGTGTAGTTGGCAAAACTAGGAATTCAATTCCACATTTACATTTAGTTGTGTAGTGTTGAGTCTTCCGGTATAAGAAGGGTCTCAGCTAGCTTTCCTAGTTCAAAGAAGGTGTGTTCCTATTGCCTACCACGCAGACCTAAATGTTGTTAGCTTCCTGACATTATAGTCTCTAAGAAGAGGAAGCCAACGGACCGATTATACCTACAGGTGTTCATATATAAACAATATAGATAAGGGACCGTAATACTGAGTTCCAGAAGCACTGAGTTATGCGCCCCTTTCAAGGCATACACAGACGCCTGTTACACAATCGTTACAACGGCAAAAAGTATCACGAGTGAGTGGTAAAACATCTCAATTCAACTCAAATATCATTGAAATGCTTCAGGAATGCCCACCCATTCCTGGAAGACAAGCGTACTTGAATTACTCTTACGTTGACATCGTTAGATTTCCGAGTAACCAAGCTGCTCCAGACCGCTTGTTAAATTGGGAAAAATACATGAAATAATGAGCATTGCTTATAAATGTAAAGTAAAGCTAAAGAATTAATCCACCACTTCCGGAAGCAGTAAACCAATACCCAGCTTAGCTACGCTATCTAAATATTTCATTCGTACTCACTCTGGAAAACAATTAGTAACCTATTAAAAGAAAATCCTCATAAACATGTAAACGAAGTAGCCTCCTTCACGTTCCGAAACTGACAAGCCCCTTAAACAGGTAAACGAAGTAGCCTCCTTCACGTTCCAAAACTGACAACCCCTCACAACCAGGTAAACGAAGTAGACTCCTTCTCGTCCCAAAACTGACAACCCCCACCCAAACAGGTAAACGAAGTAGACTCCTTCTCGTCCCAAAACTGACAACCCCCGCACAAACGAAAACACTTCCTTATATAGACTTTTACCGTCACTCCAGCGTCAATAGCGTCAATAGCTCCTCTGGCTTCAATAGCCTCAGGCGATTACTATAACATAACAACTATTTACTTAAATAAATACCTAAAGAACCTTTAAAATATTAACTAATATTAATAACTTTTGCCCTACAATTTTATAATTCCCCATTTAACTTTTCTTCAAATAAATATGTCTCCATTCGATAGCTCTACTTCGGCCTTTCCCTACATACTAAAACATCCACTACTCATAAACAACTAAACAGATTTAAATGAAACTAAAACGCCCTATTCCTCTATTGTTTGCCTTTATTATCCTGTAAATATTTTCCTTGCATTTTGCGCATTTCCTACGTATCAACGCTACAAGTTAAATAATCCCGCTTACTACTTCCTCAAACTTATACGACCGAAAGACTAAACCATATTGCATGAAATTTGACAATAAGACAACTAAGAAACCAAAGCTTCTTATTCAATAAAAGATTTCCTTGCATTTTGGGTACTTTCCTTACAATTAAAACTTTCGTCATCGCCAAATCAAATATATCCGTCTCTAACATTATTACGCCCTCTGAAGTCTGAAAATAGTACTAACTAGATAGCTAGCTAACAACTGTATCAAGAACATAAATTTAGTAGAGTTGAAGCCTCAAAACTATCAAAATCTTACGTTAGATGGCAATAGAATTAAACTCTCAACTAAAATAATTCTTAATGTAACCGACTTCAAAAAGGAAGAGATTCTACAGTCCTCTGTATGTAATTTAAACTGAAATATATTCGTGTTCTGTATTTCTAGCTCACATGAAGCTTGAAACCGTTACAGTACCAACTAAATAATTGTAATAACTGATAAAATTTGATTAACGTATTGACATAATTTGACATTGAAGCTTATTGGATAATTTTATTTCAAACTTATTAATTGTATTAAAAAAAAAAACTTTAGTAGCTCGACATAAGTTTAATATTGTTTTTGTTTTTTGTTTTTTATTTCTAATGTATTCAATTAATTTATTCAGCCGACATTATAGTGTAGACGTAGATTATAAGATAATGTTTTGCATGCCAATTTTTGGTTAGACATGTCACTGCACAGGAGCACTATTTATAAGACATTTTATTTGTACCATGTCTAAAGCAAAGCAAATAAATTTCATTTCATTTCATTTCCTGAACACACCACTATGTTTATAAAAAAAATATATTACTTATTTGTTTTAATACAAGAGAATAAAATAAAATTACCGATTCTACCAAAACTACGCAAGAATGGGTGTAATACCTTTGCCTTTTTCAAACAAACCACAAGCGCACAACAACATATATTATGTTTGACAATGTCAGATTTGACATCTTGGGTTTTGTTTTTTTGATCGTGACAAGACAAAGGCAATTGATCCATCCTAGCGTTATTTCGGAGTTACGTCCTTTTGGAATAAGTACCTTTTAATAAATTCATAATAAATTAATTACAAATTCTAATGAAAATTTAAATTAGTACGTTTGCTCCTCTTTCAAAGTAGATTGCAGACAATTAATTAAATTATAGTCTCAAAAATATGAAATGTTGTCAATTCACAAGTGGAATTATCTTTCTAACAAAAGGTTATAGAATGAGACTTCCGCTTGCGAATTGCGACTGTCAGCCCTATAATACACAGCCCTGGTCAGACGGCGGACAGACGATGAGCCCCCTGGCTACTTCGAAGTTCGTACCCGGGACTACCACGAAATTCGAAAATCGAAGTTCGCATAGTATCGCCCCGCTCGTACTCGTGTTAAATAATATTAGCGTGAGCGGGACGGTACGACACGAACCTCGAATTTCGCACTTCGTAGTATAGGGGCCGACCTCCCTTCGCTTTGTGTTAATCTATGTTGGCTTGCGCGGGACAGTCGCATTCGAATTTCAGACTTTGGAATAGCCCCTCTGGACATATGAACACATTTTTGTACAAGCTGAAACGGAGATATTTCGCTCACGCCGCGCGGTAAAAAAATTTGTTAAGTATCGATATTCTTAATAAGATCAGCCACAACCCTATAAAGTAGGAAAATCCTGGTTGGCTTTGGTTTTTATCAATTAATACAATGAACTCCCTCTTTTACTTGAATAAATCAAAGCTAGACTGCATATTAATGTATAATGATTTTTCGTATGACTTTTGTGAATGACTTTTCGTAAATAAGGATTTGTATTTATAAAAATATGTTAAAAAATCACAAAAACACTTACCGGTGAAATGATATGTTCCTATTATTCTCCATCAAAACACCCACTCTGCTTTTACAACCGGGAACAATACAAGCCATTCTAGGGAAACAACAGATTTACGGAACAAAACTTCACATATTTATGTTTTATAAGTCAAAAAAAGCTTTTCTTTACAGAAGCATTTTTTGTTAACTAGCTGGTGACAAACATGACGCTTCGTATTTACTAAGTGGCGCGCAGCGTTATAAGACGTACGCTCTCAGCTATTGTTATCTCTTTTTAACACACGATATGCCACCATTAGAATGACAGGTCTATACCATTGAGATAGGAAAGTGGAGGTGTTATATTCTTCTATATGAAGCGTGACTTATACAAATATCTGCCATATCGACACATACATGTCAAACGGCATTTTATCTCTTTTTAACTTACTGACAGCTGCATAAGAATAGGAGAGACAAACAGTATTTGTTGGTTACTAAATTTGGCAGCACTCTCTAAGTGACGTCACGAGTTTACGACAGCGTGGCAGGGGGACGACTACGAAATTCGAAAATCGAAGTTCGTATCGTATCGTCTCGCTCGCTCTCGTATTAAATCATATTAGCGTGAGCGGGACGGCATGACACGAAGTTCGAATTTTGCACTTCATAGTTTAGGGCCAGGTGCCACCATGTTCCGTGCCAAGTTTCGTGGTAGGTGTGCTGTCAAACGGTAGCCGGCTCCGAATATATTTGCTGTTTTTGTGAGGATTACTCTAAGAAACGAGTTATCATGGTGTGCAGGGCTCTGTCTTTGATTGTCCTAATCATGCCCTAGTGCTGCGTCAGACAGTGTAGTGTTAAAAAAAACATTAATCAACCTGAATTGACCCTTCAAAGATTAGTAACCAGTTACCTTGAATAATTCGAATGTTTTATTGTATTTTGGCATGTATCGTAACATAATGATCTTATAAAATGAGTATGAACGTCTGATTTAGTACGATTTTAAAGAATTTATTGAATCAGGCGTTACTTTGCGGAGGTCCATATTTATGGACTAAAAAACAATTACTTTGCTCACCCGCGACCACTAATGACAAATAGTTATATCTGTGCGGCAAATGTATGTTTCCATGCAACACCTCCACCTCCACTGCTACACGAATCAACACATGCCACACAGACCCAACTATCACCACCACCACTATACTAAACGCTGACGCGTTTCGGCACTCTCCACGAGGCCATTTACGAAGCACAACAACAACCGCTCAACATGCCACCACTTCCACTACTGACATATGTAAACCATGTACTCAACTTAGTTAATGACAAAACCAACGTACCCACTAATATTTTATAAATTCCAAACTACCCTTTTATGTAAGTCCTAAACTACCCTTTTTTAAGAAATGAATTCCAAACTACCCTTTTTATTTTTATTTTTAATCTACGCCAGGTACCCCGTTATTTTTAACCGAGTCCGCGTTTCATAAAGACCTAAAAAACCTTCTGAAAAATTCTGCATTTACCTCTGACACCGAACAAAAGAGGAGCAATGTGATTCCTATGAATCCGCAGGCACCAATTTTATATGGTTTACCTAAAATTCACAAGGATGGTGTTCCTGTTCGCCCTGTTGTTCCATACGTGAGTGCTCCAGCGTATAAAGTAGCGAGGAAGTTAAATAGCATTGTTCGGGAAAAATCTTCTTTTAAGCCAATATATAGTTTAAAGAATAGTTCAGATTTAGTAAATAAAATTAAAGACATTAATATACCGCCGAACTCAACATTACTTTCTTTAGATGTGGATAGTTTGTTTACCAACGTACCATATAGTGAAACCTTAAATATTCTTAGATGTCACTTAGAAAGGAAGCGTTTACATCCGGGGGAGGTTTGTGAGTTAATAGAATTAGTAACTTTATGCATGAAACAAAATTATTTCAGATTTAATGGTCAATATTATTTGCAGAGTGATGGTTTAGCAATGGGGTCACCTCTTAGTCCTTTAATGGCTGACGTTTTTATGGATAACTTTGAAAAACAATATATAGTGGGGAACAGCAATTTAGTATATTATTATAGGTATGTTGATGATTTAATTTTATGTTGGAAGGGGAGTATGAGGCAGCTAGATTTGTTTATTAGTGCTCTCAATAACAAACATCCAAAAATAAAGTTCAAACGAGAATTAGAGGAAAATCGTTCATTAAATTTTCTGGATTTAACTATTACAAGAGTAAATAATAGGCACCAGTTTCAAATTTACCGTAAGCCTACGTACACAGATACTGTCATACCTGCAAATTCTACTCACCCATGGCAGCATAAACTGGCTGCTTTCCATTGTTATGTACATAGACTACTAACTGTACCTCTTTCGAAAGAGCATTATGATTCTGAGTTACATACTATATATCAGATAGCAACAACAAATGGTTATAGTACAGCAATGGTTAATAGTCTGGTTCAAAAGAAGCAGGGACGGATAGTGAATAGCATGCTTTACTCTGCGTTGCCATCTCAGCCTACTAACAAATTTAGATCTAGTATTACTTATGTTGGCCGGTTGTCTGACAAGATTTATAATATTTTAAAATCAAATAACATCAATGTTGCCTTTAAGACTACTAATTCTTTACGTTCTAGACTTTGTAATAACAAAGAAAAGGTGGATAAAGGGAACAGGTCGGGCGTATATAAACTCACTTGTGGCGACTGTAGTCAAGTATACATTGGACAAACCGGTCGAAGCTTTGATACTAGATTTAAAGAGCATGTCTCGTCATATAGGCATGATCATCCAGAGAAATCAAACTTTGCCAAGCATTTATTAGAAACGAATCATTCGTTGTTAGACTCAGATACGTACGAAATTTTACATTATTGTGATAAGGGTTTGCGGCTATCGGTTTTAGAACAATTGGAAATAATTAGGTACAACAACATGGGGTCTATTATTAATGAACAAGTTAATTTGGTTTCTTCGCCTTTGTTACGACTTGGATCTAATTTTAATAATGTGTCATAGTAATAATGAGAACATGACTTCTCTTTTTACCGTACTCGGTTAAAAATAACGGGGTACCTGGCGTAGATTAAAAATAAAAATAAAAAGGGTAGTTTGGAATTCATTTCTTAAAAAAGGGTAGTTTAGGACTTACATAAAAGGGTAGTTTGGAATTTATAAAATATTAGTGGGTACGTTGGTTTTGTCATTAACTAAGTTGAGTACATGGTTTACATATGTCAGTAGTGGAAGTGGTGGCATGTTGAGCGGTTGTTGTTGTGCTTCGTAAATGGCCTCGTGGAGAGTGCCGAAACGCGTCAGCGTTTAGTATAGTGGTGGTGGTGATAGTTGGGTCTGTGTGGCATGTGTTGATTCGTGTAGCAGTGGAGGTGGAGGTGTTGCATGGAAACATACATTTGCCGCACAGATATAACTATTTGTCATTAGTGGTCGCGGGTGAGCAAAGTAATTGTTTTTTAGTTCATAAATATGGACCTCCGCAAAGTAACGCCTGATTCAATAAATTATTTAAAATCGGCAAGCGTAGCCGTACAGGCACGTTTATATATCAAGTTAACAAAACAACACCGTTTAGCTGTTCAAAACATTTGGTTTAATCAACGTTGTAAGCATTTAAATGTTGTACCAAATTATATAAATTTACATAGCAATAACACTAGTAGGGCCGCTACGATAGCAATAAATAAGGCTCGCAAGATTTGGTTAAATGAGGAGTCTCGTCATTGGTTTTGTGTTAGAGATAATTTAAAATTACATCTTAGAGTACTACATTCGGAACTGGTATTTAAATTGCATAATATTGAGTTTGATACTTTGGACCAAAAGGCGAGATATTTTGCTTCGGTGCAGGCACATAAAAAGTATGTTACCCAAACTAATAAATTGCGTAGGCTTACGCGAAATGGAACTCAGTCTCTTTTGAACAACAATAATAGTGAGTCAAGTAACGGTAACGGTTTCTACCCTCGAGTTAAAAATCTCACTAATGTCGAATTTGTAGAAGGTGAAGTGCAGTTATTGGAAAAAGGTTTGAAATATAACTTACCCTCTAAATTTAGTCAGAAATTAGTGGAGGGTTTGGCGGTAGATTCTGAGGTTGCGATTGTTTGTAATCGCGGTGACTTTGATACTAAGGTTTTGGTTGCTAATTCATTAAAAAATACAACTTCTACTGGGGGTATTTCGGATGTTGGTGACTTGCATTCATTACGTTCTATTCAGCAAAAGGTCCATGACAATGATTTGGTAATTTCTAAGGCCGATAAGGGCAATTGTATTGTTGTTTTAGAAAGGGGTCAATATAATGATAAAGTAAATGACATCATTCAAGGAGAGGGTTTTTTGAATTTACGTAGGGATCCCACCGCCGCGTTTCATAAAGACCTAAAAAACCTTCTGAAAAATTCTGCATTTACCTTTGACACCGAACAAAAGAGGAGCAATGTGATTCCTATGAATCCGCAGGCACCAATTTTATATGGTTTACCTAAAATTCACAAGGATGGTGTTCCTGTTCGCCCTGTTGTTTCATACGTGAGTGCTCCAGCGTATAAAGTAGCGAGGAAGTTAAATAGCATTGTTCGGGAAAAATCTTCTTTTAAGCCAATATATAGTTTAAAGAATAGTTCAGATTTAGTAAATAAAATTAAAGACATTAATATACCGCCGAACTCAACATTACTTTCTTTAGATGTGGATAGTTTGTTTACCAACGTACCATATAGTGAAACCTTAAATATTCTTAGATGTCACTTAGAAAGGAAGCGTTTACATCCGGGGGAGGTTTGTGAGTTAATAGAATTAGTAACTTTATGCATGAAACAAAATTATTTCAGATTTAATGGTCAATATTATTTGCAGAGTGATGGTTTAGCAATGGGGTCACCTCTTAGTCCTTTAATGGCTGACGTTTTTATGGATAACTTTGAAAAACAATATATAGTGGGGAACAGCAATTTAGTATATTATTATAGGTATGTTGATGATTTAATTTTATGTTGGAAGGGGAGTATGAGGCAGCTAGATTTGTTTATTAGTGCTCTCAATAACAAACATCCAAAAATAAAGTTCAAACGAGAATTAGAGGAAAATCGTTCATTAAATTTTCTGGATTTAACTATTACAAGAGTAAATAATAGGCACCAGTTTCAAATTTACCGTAAGCCTACGTACACAGATACTGTCATACCTGCAAATTCTACTCACCCATGGCAGCATAAACTGGCTGCTTTCCATTGTTATGTACATAGACTACTAACTGTACCTCTTTCGAAAGAGCATTATGATTCTGAGTTACATACTATATATCAGATAGCAACAACAAATGGTTATAGTACAGCAATGGTTAATAGTCTGGTTCAAAAGAAGCAGGGACGGATAGTGAATAGCATGCTTTACTCTGCGTTGCCATCTCAGCCTACTAACAAATTTAGATCTAGTATTACTTATGTTGGCCGGTTGTCTGACAAGATTTATAATATTTTAAAATCAAATAACATCAATGTTGCCTTTAAGACTACTAATTCTTTACGTTCTAGACTTTGTAATAACAAAGAAAAGGTGGATAAAGGGAACAGGTCGGGCGTATATAAACTCACTTGTGGCGACTGTAGTCAAGTATACATTGGACAAACCGGTCGAAGCTTTGATACTAGATTTAAAGAGCATGTCTCGTCATATAGGCATGATCATCCAGAGAAATCAAACTTTGCCAAGCATTTATTAGAAACGAATCATTCGTTGTTAGACTCAGATACGTACGAAATTTTACATTATTGTGATAAGGGTTTGCGGCTATCGGTTTTAGAACAATTGGAAATAATTAGGTACAACAACATGGGGTCTATTATTAATGAACAAGTTAATTTGGTTTCTTCGCCTTTGTTACGACTTGGATCTAATTTTAATAATGTGTCATAGTAATAATGAGAACATGACTTCTCTTTTTACCGTACTCGGTTAAAAATAACGGGGTACCTGGCGTAGATTAAAAATAAAAATAAAAAGGGTAGTTTGGAATTCATTTCTTAAAAAAGGGTAGTTTAGGACTTACATAAAAGGGTAGTTTGGAATTTATAAAATATTAGTGGGTACGTTGGTTTTGTCATTAACTAAGTTGAGTACATGGTTTACATATGTCAGTAGTGGAAGTGGTGGCATGTTGAGCGGTTGTTGTTGTGCTTCGTAAATGGCCTCGTGGAGAGTGCCGAAACGCGTCAGCGTTTAGTATAGTGGTGGTGGTGATAGTTGGGTCTGTGTGGCATGTGTTGATTCGTGTAGCAGTGGAGGTGGAGGTGTTGCATGGAAACATACATTTGCCGCACAGATATAACTATTTGTCATTAGTGGTCGCGGGTGAGCAAAGTAATTGTTTTTTAGTTCATTAGTACGATTTGTTTTATTTTCCAATGATTTTATTTATTTCAACAGAAATCATTTGCATGATTTTGGCATATTAGCTTATGCGGTGCTAAGTATCGACATAGGTATCGATGGAATTCTAAACATTGTTTGAATTTTTTTTTCGTCAGATTTCCTGTGAATGAAACTGCCAAAAAGAAAAGGATTGGAATTGAAAATATAAACCCACGACATAAGACATGGTTTGTCTGCTCGATGCACTTCGACATGTCATAATGCTTCAACAGAACTCTTAATGTGACGAGATTGATGACGTGACGGAGCAATTCAGGTAATTGTTAGATCTAAACATATAAAATAAAACCGTGACTTACTGACTGACACACAACGTACAGCCTGAACCAGATTTGAGATTTGGAAAAAATGTCCCTTGAGTAAGCTAGAGATAAACTTATAGATACTTAATATTCTTCTTTTTCAGTCTACTCGTGCCTGTCACCTGTGTTGCCTTGTACATCAAGTGTGAGGGTAAGGTAATGTCTGTAATCAAAATGATTATAGATTTGAGGTTTCGCTATCACGGAAAAAGATGTTGTGTGTGTTGTGACAAAGTATCTTTCAGAAACTATTAGAAATGAATAAAAACTTTGAAGATGCCTGAGACAAATGTTATTTATTTTCACTTTTGTGGGTAGTAGGACCTTGTGCGAAGTAGCAGTGCTTGCACTGTTGTGTCCCGGCGTGGAGAGTAAGATAGCTGGTGTAATTACGGGCACAAGGGGAATTCCATCTTAGCTCTCTAGGTTGGCAACGCATCTGCAAACCCATATACACACATGTCATAACTCCTCTATAATGCGTTCAAAAACCGTAGAAAATATGAAACATCTGCAAAAACCAACATAATTTACAATAAAAAAACAGTCGATACGAAACGTCAGCTCGGTATGTTTACTTATCTATGATAAAAACAACAGTCAAATTCGTGACAGGTATGGATATGATAATGCCTTCTGCTTCTGAACGTGTCTTAGAGTACTTATAATATGTGTGTAGATTAAAGTAATGTATGCTACTCTAGATAATTAGGCCTTATAACACTCGTAACGTGACAGTTGCATAAACTTCTATAGCGTAGATTTTATCGATATCGATATCTGCATACGTTTAACAGTCCCAACCCTAGGAAAAGCAGCCATGTTACGTGCCCAATTTTAGTAGGTATGCACGCTAATTCTGTAGGTATCACCGGTCCACTTGCTATTAGGTCTGTGGCTATCATGGTTGTAAGCTTACATTCCTATTAATTAAAATAACTAATCTTTATTGAACACTTATTTTATTTCTTGGATATCTCCTTGAAACATGGTGTCAGAAGTGTTAATGAACTGAAAAAAAAATAATCAAAGTAAAGAAGAATGAGTGCGGAAGAAAAATTTGCCCTCTTGTTTGAGCAACAAACGAAGCTCCTGGAAACAATGCAAAATCAGATTGCGTTGTTACGACAGCAAGTAGTTACCAATACAGGAGACTCCAGTGCAAGCAGAGTAAACGTACCATGGCCACAACCGTTAGAAGTCGAAACTGGTAACCAACATGAAAACTTGGAATTTTTCAAGAATGAATGGCAGAATTACTGCCTGGGCCGTGTTTTATAAAGCTACAAGTTACAATTTACAAGCAGAAGTCTCGTTCTATCACTTTTTATTAGAAAGAGACTTCCGCTTGTAAATTGTAACTTGTAGTTTTATAAAACACGGCCCTGGCCTCTGGAATCGACAAATGGCCCCCTGCAAAAGCGGAAATAAAAGCCGGCCTATTAATTAGTGCCATAGGCTCGGCTGCCATGAAGAAATATATGGAGTTTGGTTTAACTGAAAAAGAAAAAAAAGACGAGTTTCTTATCTTCAAGAAAATCGAGGAATACATAAGCAAGGAAACCAATGTTATATACTCAAGATACCTATTCAATGCCAGAATGCAGCTTCAGGGAGAAGATTTCTCAGATTATCTTCTAGCTCTGAAAAAACTGGTTAAACCATGCCAATATGGGGTGTTAGAAAAATAAATTCTTAGAGACCGGATTGTAGTTGGTATTTTAAATGGAGAAACGAAAAAAGAAATGCTTCGACAAGCAGATTTAGACTTAGAAAAAGCTATAAATATATGTAAATCGGCAGAAACAGCAAATAAACAACTGACAGAACTGCAAAGAAGTGAGGACCTAGAAGAAAAAACGGTAAATAAAATAAATGAACACAAACTTCAGAAAGAGCTAAGAACATGTAAGTTCTGTGGAAATAAACACATTTTTAATAAAAATACATGTCCAGCCTACAAAAAACAGTGTGAGAAATGTAAAAGGTGGAATCATCTAGCTAAAGTATGCAAGAAAAAATATGTACATGAAATTGATAATGAACAATCACCTTTTGAAGATTCTGAAGACAGTGTATATATATCTGAGATAAAAATAAATAAAAGATCTGGCCACAGGGAGGTGCCTCTTTTATTTAAAGTTGGTAATAAGGCTGTGAAGGCATATTGCATTCTAGACACTGGCTCGCAAGTGTGTACAATGGGTGTAAACTATTATAAAACACTGACATGATGTGATAAGCTATCTAATTTAAAACCATCCACACACAAACTGCGCTGTTTCAATAATACAGAGATAGTAGATCATGGTACCACAATATTGGAATGTATCAGCAATCAGAAGAAGTATTCTATAAAATTTCATATAGTAGATGTGGATCATAAACCCTTATTGTCAGAAAAAGCATGCCTGACTCTAGGATTCATAAAATATTGCAACACAATAGCGAGCAATGAAATAAACAGTGAAGAATGCCAAAGACTGGTCAAAAAATTTCAAGATGTTTTTGAAGGATCTGGCTGTCTTCCAGGTGAGGTTACGTTACAGCCACCAAGGAGGATTCCTATGGCTCTTCGAGATAAACTAAAATCTGAGTTGGAAGAATTGGAAAAAGATAAAATTATTGTTAAAGAATTGTGTCATACAGAGTGGGTCAACAACATCTTAATTGTTAAAAAAGAGTCCAAATTTAGAATATGTTTAGATCCAATTCCTCTAAACAAGGCATTGAAGAGACCTAATTTTCAGTTCACTACACTTGATGAAATGTTGCCTGAACTAAGCAAAGCCAAAATTTTTAGTACTGTAGATGCAAAGAAAGGCTTTTGGCAAGTTAGTCTTGATGAGGACAGTAGCAAATTAACTACATTTTGGACCCCTTTTGGTCGTTACAGATGACTGCGTCTTCCATTTGGCTTAACATCATCACCGGAGATCTTCCAACAAAAACTTACCAGCTTGCTGCACAGCCTTAATGGTATTGAACTAATAGCAGATGATATTTTAATCTATGGGGTTGGTGATAACTTAGAAGAAGCAATAAAAGACCACAACAACAAATTAGAAAAATTATTCATAAGACTTCGGGAGATCAATTGTAAACTAAACATAAATAAAGCAAATTTTCTGCAAACTTCCGTTAAGTATTATGGTCATTATTTAACAAAAGATGGTCTTCAAGTGAATAAAACATCAAGAGCCACGCCAGTGTTGTCTTCGGCTGAGACATACAATTCAGGTACTGAAATTATGTTCCCAGCTGCAGGAGCTGAGTGCTCATCGGAGGGTCAGGGAACTGCCCAGCAAAACCCTACAGTTGCGGACGAGAGCCCTGCTGATGCGGAGCCACGTCGTAGTAGCCGTGTAAGAAATAGGCCTGCCCATTTCAGCGATTACGACATGGCATAGGTAAACTTCAACCTTGTCTTCTTTAAAGGAAGAAGGATGTTTGTGAACGTAGCTTTGGCAGCTTTGGCGCGCTGTCAATGTGACATTAGAGATATACAGACATATAGACTGCTATCATGGTTGTAAGCTTACATTCCTATTAATTAAAAGAACTAATCTTTATTGAACACTTATTTTATTTCTTGGATATCTCCTTGAAACAGATACAAAGTTCTTCAGTCGGAATATTAGATAATAATAAAGAGAAGAATGCATCAAGAACACAACTTAAACACTTGGGGCATGAAAATAACAAAATCAATTAGTAAGGCTTAACTAATAGGAAACATTTTTCATTGAATTACTATTCTAATTATGTTCTAAATTACATTCTAAGAGCTTAAAGACTACTTAACGACATACAACACAAGTTATTTATGACATCTTATCGACCTATAATACAAATAATAATTAAATTTTGTCTACACTGTTTAAAATGAATTTAAATACCGGTATAAAGTAGACAGGGTTCGATAGCAAATCTTGGACGCGGCGGGGAACAATGAGCGAGTTTTTATCTGCGACATCACTGATGACACTGACAAGTAACAGTCTTTGTATGGCAAACGTTTCACATTCAAATATTATGTGTTTTATATCAGCATTTTCTTTCGTACAGTATTTACATTTGTCATCAGTATTGATCTTCATTCGATGGAGATGTGCTGGAACTAAGCAGTGACCAGAGCGCAAACGGTTAATGCATGTAATAAATTTTCGGTTCATGAACTTGAATTTATAATACCATGGTGCTTTTAAACGATTTTATTAAGTCCTCGTCGTGGTCACTACGAGTCACCTTAACCACTATCTCATTTCCAATTATGCCACTGTGGAAGGGAACCCAAACAAATTGTACATTTTTCCTTAACTTAATAATCATTTTCTTAACTCTTAATGTAACTGTTACATAATGTAGATAACACACTTTTAGAATCACTTACTATTAATGTATTTACACTTTTTACATTTGTATATACATATCTCAACGCTTCTAATATTGCCCAAATTTCTGCAGTAAATATAGTACAAATATCTGGAATTTTATAACATTTTGTTGATTTCGTTTGAGGGTCATAGTATGCTGCCTTAACATGCTCACTTTTAGAACCATCAGTATACAGGGTATAGTAGTCATATTTTTCATTTAAAAATTCCAAGAAATCAAACTTATTCTTTACAGAAGCTAAATAACATTTGATGTCAAGGTAGCTTAGCAAAATGTTATATGGGCACTTGTAAATTGGCCACTTGTTACAGGTGTATATGTTTCTAATCAGGTTTTTTGTATATGTCATTATGGTTGAAATTTCAGGTAAGGAACCTGAAATCAGAGTATTAGCCGAGATGTTGGATGTCTCAGCTGACTGTGTGATTCCTGCAGGGTGTATAACTCTATCTAGAACAACACTGTTCTCACAAGATAACTCCTTCAAACAAAATCTCTCAGCCAGCTGTAAACGTCTCAAGGACAATGGAGGTATACAATTTTCAATTTCCATAGTGTTAATGGGAGTGGTGCGCATAGCACCACTTATCACCCTCAAACCCATATTCTGTATAACATCCAACTTCCTTAATAATGTACAACTTGCATTCATGTAAGCCAAGGAACTATAGTAAAAGTGACTTCTGACTATGCTTTTGTACAACATGTTAAGAGTTTTTGGGTCAGAACCCCAAAAAGTACCTGCTAAGCTTCAGATTACATTTATGCTCTTCATGGCATTCTGACATATATGGTTTATGTGTTTGTCAAATTTAAGTTTACCATCTATAACAACACCTAAAAACTTATGATGACTGACAATGGGAATTTAATTATTATTATATACAATGTTTACAGCAGACTGGGCAAATGGGTCTCTACTGAAAACTAACACTGTACTTTTCTCTGAACTGATTTCTAATTCTAAAGTATTACTATAATAATATTCAAGTTGATTTAATGCTGTGTTCATATTATGAACAGCCAAGTCCAAGTTTTGATTTTCACTGTACAAAAGTAAGTCATTGGCAAATTGCAAGATTTTAACTTGGGATGAATCTACAAAATTAAGGATTTGAGATGTATATAAGTTGTATAATAGAGGCGACAATGTAGCGCCTTGCATTGTCCCTTTATTAACAATGCTAGGTCCATGCAGTTTATTATTGAATTTAACAAATAAAGTTCTATTGTGTAAAAAATCTAATATCCATTTTAAAGTTTTACTTGGTAAGCCCAATTCGTGTAAAATATGAATTAGTCTTTCAATGTTATGTTTTTAAGATCAGATATCAGAGATAAAAAGCTTTCAGAGCAACTTCTACCTTTTCTGAATCCAAATTGAATATCTGGTAGCTTTCCTTGTGTTTCAGCAAAGTAATCTATTCTCAACTTTAACATGTTTTCAAAAAGTATGCCTAAGCATGATGATAAGGAGATAGGTCTATATGATGGAAGGATTATTTGCAGCTTTATTTGGCTTTAAGATTGGAATAACACATTGTGTTTTCCATGATGGCGGTATCACTAAACTATTCCACAATTTGTTATAAACTTGCAATAGAATTTGTACAGCATTAGGATGTAATCTTTTAACTAATATGTATGGTATATTATCCAGCCCTGGTGTTGTGTCTTTCCTAGTTTCGAGTGCTATATACAATTCATTTAGTGTAAATGGTGTATCAAGAAAGGAGTTAGACTGATTCTCTGTAGACTGATTCAATATGTCCATAAGGTTATTCATATTAAACTGAGATGAATCTGATATTTTATCTAAGAAACTTGGCACCCATTCGTCATTTAAATATCTGTTATGAGAAGAACCTATTCTCTTAAATCTTATGGTTATTTTATTAAATTAATGTAACCCCATATTCTAGAAATAGGTGTCATTCTATTAAAAGTACTGCACAAGTCATGCCATGAATTAACACTCTCTTCCTTTAATGTTCTTTTCTTTTGAGCATCAAGTTTTTTATAGTTTATGAAGTTGGTAATGCTTGGTGATGTCCTGTACTGCTGTAGAGCTTGTTTCGATTTATGTACAGCATCATCACATGTTTGATTCCACCAGGGAGCAGGTTTCCTCATGACTTTCGGAGTTTGTTTTGACTTTTGTTTTGGAACTGTTTCTGATCGAATTTTATATAAAATGTCTACAAAGTTGTTGTACAAATTAAGTGGTTCTGTATTATTAATGTCTAGTTCAGAAAAACAGGTCTCTGACAAATTATAGTATTTAGACCAATCGGCTTTACTATAAATATATTTTTCTTCTACAGGATGGACCTCATATATAGAAGGCTTCACATTTACGACCACCTGAGTTGGATAACGATAGCTGCCCATTGGATCGTCATGAACGCGCCATTCACAAAGTGGGGCCAACGAGGGACTAACTAGAGCTAGATCAATGGCAGACGGATTTCTATTTCGATATGGAACAGTTGTTGCACTACCATCATTTAAAACACACATTCATCAATGATATTATATAGACAGTTGCCTCTGTTATTATTTGAATAACAGCCAAACAATATGTGATGTGCATTAAAATCTCCCATGACAATACATGGCTTAGGGGTTTCCAGTAATACCTTTTTCATTTTAGTGGTATCAAATCTATTAGCATTGGGAGGGCAATATACACACAGAATGTTTAATGTGCCTATAGATGTTTCTATTGATATACAGATATTTTGAATGGATTCATAAAAAGGTGTGTTTATAACTTTGTATTGTAAATTTTGTTTAATTAATATGGCTACTCCATTATGCGCATTTACAGAATTTTTATGCATAAAGTTATATGGTGCAAAATTAGGAATTATACTTGTACTCTTAAGCCAGGTTTCATTTAATAAGCATATATCAGTATTTTGTTCAGAAAGAAATGATTTTAATAAGGCTTTCTTACTCTGTAAGCTCTGTATATTGAACTGTGCTATTGTTAAATATGTATCCATTATTTAATTAAGTAAATTTGCTAACAATATTTCTTTGATCTTTTTATTTGTAATCGGGCTATTTTATTTATCATTACCCAAAGTGATTAGGGACTTAATGGTAGCATTAATTATTATATCATTGTCAATAATTTGTTCCGCATTCAAAGATGAGCGGTTGAATGGTTTAGGAATAGGCGGAAAGGCAGTAGGGTTGGCAATTGGCTGTACAACTCGTGTACTCACCACAGTGGCATAGGACCGGTCCTGGTTGGCATATTTCTTTTTCTTTTCTTCCATTTTCTGTTTCTTTATGGGACAATCTCTTGATAGTGCGAGGAGGTTCCCGCTACAGTTGATGCAAACTATCTCCTCAACATCGCATTCCTTGTATGAGTGTCGGCCGGAGCAAGACGAACACATTTGCTCGCCTCTGCAGACCCTGGCTGAGTGATTGAATTTCAGACATTTGTAGCACTGTAGCAAGGGTGGTATGTATGTGTGCACCTTATACCGGAACATGTTCAGGTATTCGTACTGTGGCAATGTAGTTGTTGCGAAGGTTACAGCTATTGTTCCCAAAGGAATAAGCTTTCCATCTACTTTTCGCATAAAACGCTTTATGGATATTATTTCAGCGTCACATGTTATGTTCTTATAAATTTCGTCGTTTTTAAGTTCCTTTGGTACATATCGTATTACTCCTGTCGTCTCTGTTAAATTAGCAGGGACAAAAGCTTTCAGCTTGTTCCTGCCTAAGAATTGGTCCATTTTCAGAAAGTTGTTAGCTGGCGCAGGTTTCTTAAATGTGATGCCAATTTTGTAGGCATTTATCCGATGAAGGCCTACAATACCTTTCCCTTGCTCTGTAAAAAGTTTTGTTAAGGTAATAGGATTTCTATTACCCAACTTGTCATCGTCCTGGGATTCCACATAAACAATCCATTCCGTGCTATGATTTTCGGGAAATTGTCTTTTGTAATTTGCCTTGGTAAACATTTTATAGGCCGACGCACTCGCGTCCAATTTTCGTTTTTTTATGTCGGGGGGGGCTCGCCCCCGGCACTGTTTTCACTCATTTTTATTTACACTATATATACTTTGTACAAAAACTATATATACAGCTAAAATAAACAATTATATACACGAAAAATAAATTTTCAGAAAGCAGAAAACTTTAAAACGGGCGCTTGTTTCGACTTCCCGCCAAAAAGTCCTGTCAAAATGACATGTCAATGTGTTGCTACTCTTCTTCTTCTTCTTCTTCTTAACAGGGAAACTATGTTCCCCAGATATGGCAATCGGTACTCGTATTACGAGACCATTTTTGCCAGCGTCATGTTGTGGTGAATGTTGGTAAATCTTCCAGTTAATTCTTCGATCTTGCGCGAATTTTCAATATTTTTCCTTTCTTCATAAGGAGGTAAGTGAAGGAGAACAGTTTCGGATGATTGGAAGATTTTGTGGGTAAGGACTTTTTTGGGCAGGGAATGTGTAGATAGGGCAATAAATAAACGAATATAAGGGTAAGTTATAATTTGTTCATAATACTATATTGTGTACGGATAGGAATTTGGATAATGATACTATATACTTATTATGAGTCAGCGATAATATACAGGACAGGTTATACGGAAGAGGAGCTTTATTCCTGACAAGAACGTCATGTAGGGATGGATTATCGTATAAGCTGCAATTAAATAAAATATGTTCAATGTTACCATTTTCTATGCCGCAATCACAAAGAGGTGAGTCTCTGATTTTAAGCCTGCTCAAATGAGCAGGAGACGAGCAGTGTCCTAATCTTAGTCTCGAAATTATAGAAGTGGTTTTTTTGTTCCATTTCAACTTGGAAAACCATGGTTTCACACTAGCTATGGGATGGAATTGAAAGAGAAATCTACCTTTTCACTGGTTTGGATCAGACCAGTCCTGGTTCCAACTCTCAATTAGAGAACATTTAGCAATATTAATTATATCTTGACTATAAATATCCGAGAATGTTGCATTACCATTAGTAGTAGCCAACCCAGCAAGTTGATCAGCTGATTCGTTTCCTTGAATTCCTTTATGCCCCGGAATCCAAGCAAGAACAATGGAAATATTTAAATCCGCACAGAGTTTTAGTTTGTGCTTCACCGATAACGAAAGGAATGAAAAATCATTTTTATCAAACGGATTGGAAAGAACAGACTGAAGAAAACTCAAAGAATCAGTAAAGATTAGAGCATTAGTAATTTTTTTTTCTAATATGTAATTAACGCATTCTAATATAGCCATACCCTCACCAGAGAAAATTGAATACAAATATGGATACTTAAAAAGTCTGAAGTAGCCAGAGGACTTTTGTAAAAAAGTGGCACCTACAGAGCCGCGATCCTGAGATGCATCAGTAAAGAAAACTTCTGCATTACTATCATACTCCTGAATAAACTTGTTTAATTTCACCTCGGGCTCAGTAGTAGCTTTTGATATCCCAATGCTTAAATTAATTGATGGAGAAAAAGTCAAAACTTCATAATTATATACGAACAGAGGGTGACAAGAAGTTTTTACTACATTACAGCTGAGATCTAAAAATTTTCTATAGCTCATAACTATAGGAGGTACTGGTTTATTACGCCAATATGTCGAATTGCCGCTATCGATTAAATTGTGAAGGGCTGTTACTTTGGAAATAAGAGGATGTAGTTCATACTGAATGATTTTGAAAAAAAAAACGATCACAAAGATATTGCCTCCGAAGATGAAGTGGAGGATCTCCACATTCAACTTGGAGTGCGTTTATAGGAGTACTTTTCATGGCACCTGCAATTATCCTAAGACTTTTGGACTGGATGAGGTTCAACTTATGCTGGCTTTGTTTAGTTAATGGACATAACCCAGTTCCATAGTCTAAAATACTTCTTATAAGTGCATTGTAAGCCAGTTTTAAGGTGGAAGGATGGGCGCCCCACCATACTCCTGCTAGTGATCTCAATAAATTTACGGTTTTTTTACATTTACCAACGGTATGATTTATATGTGCTAAGCCAGACATTTTGGAGTCTAACTTAACACCCAAGAAACGTACTTCGTTTGAATTTGGTATACTTGAATTTTCTATACATAAATTAACATTACTACTAGTTCTTCTTCTCGAAAAAGTAACTACTACACTCTTATCCGCTGATATGTTTAAGTCGTGTTCAGCTAACCATTTCGACAGTTCATTCAAACTTTGTTGGACAATACCAGCGGCTAAACATGCTGATTTATCAATACTATATACGACTAAATCGTCTGCATATTGGAGAATAGAGCTCGTCGGTATAACGTTCTGGTCCAGATTATAAGTATAAATGTTATAGAGAAGAGGGCTTAAAACGGATCCCTGGGGAACACCTTTCCAGATAAGCCTGGAAGGAAGGTTAACGCCAGGGACACGTACGGATATTGAACGGCCGGTATATAGGTTAAATAAAAAATCCACGAATTTAGTAGGAATGTTAATAGACAACATTTTTCTTTTCAATAAAAGAAGATTAACATTATCGTATGCAGCTGTAATGTCGAGAAAAGCAGCTACAACAGATTCATTATTAGAAAAGGAAATTAAAACATCAGAAGAAAAAGAGTTAAGACTATCCATCGTACTTTTACCTTTCCTGAATCCAAATTGACTACTGGGAAAAATATTTTTTTTTTCAATGAACCATTCTAATCTATTTTTAATTAAATGTTCAGAAATTTTACAAACGGTAACTGAAAGAGCAACTGGCCGATACGATGCTGGATTAGATGGATCCTTGTGTGGTTTCAAAATTGGGATTACTATTTGTTGTTACCAACTATCAGGTATAATTCCTGTATCAACTACTATATTAATAATGTCTAAAATGTATTCTAAAGTATCTTTTTCTGAATTAATATAGAAAGAATAAGGTATGCCGTCAACACCAGGGGCTGAATCAGAAAGACGTTTTAAAACCAGCTTTAATTCAGCTAAAGAAAAATGGGAGCTTAAATTAAAAATGTTGCAATTCGGACTAGAAGAAGTATATCTATACGGCATTTCACTATAATATGGAACAAATTCCGGCGCCAGATTATTTAAAAAAGGTTCAACCCAATCAGTGCTAAAAGAAGTGAGCGAAGTATAATTACAGGAACCTCTGTATTTTCTAATTTTATCCCAGACTACGCTAATTGAGGTGTCTGGAGATAGAGAGGCGCAAAAGTTGCGCCAACTCAACCTCTTTTTCTTCTTTAAAAATCGTTTTGTTGCAGCTGAAACATTTTTGAACTTTAGGAATGAATTTAGATCTAGTTGTATGTTGCAATCTCTCTCTGCCTTATTTCTTTTTTTAATTATTTCCGAACATTCATCATCCCACCATGGTGGGGAAGACCTACGGCCTCTGGCAACATTTTTAACTTGAAAATGTTTATCAGCTGTCATAATTAAGCTGGAAATAAGGTTAATATAAGAGTCAACTAAATTATCTGGTGTGACTCTAGGAAATTCTTGGATTTTATCTTCCAAAGTATTGCCGAAAGAAACCCAATCACACCTTGTTAGTTTGTATTTAAGCAACGGGGGTAATGATTCAATAGTTTTAATGGCATGATTAGGAAACCTTAAAATAATAGGATAATGATCACTCCCATGAGACATGGATAAACATTTCCAAGAAAGAAGGGAAGAAAGAGATGAAGAGCAAATAGATAAATCAATGTAGCTCGGATTTTGCCCAGGAATACGGCAACGCGTTGCTGATCCGTCATTAATTACACATAGATTTAAGTCATCTAACAGTTCAACTAAAAGAATACCTAATACATCATCATTTGGAGCACCCCATAATGAATGATGTGCATTAAAATCCCCTAAAATAACGACCGGGGGAGGCAAAATTTCTATGATATTTTTTAATATCGGGATTACAGAAGTATCTTTACGAGAGATGTAAATGGAAAGAAAGGAAATGTTACCAATACGAGCTGCTACAGCGTTCAAGTTGTTATTACCGAAAGTCGGGAGTTGTAAAGAGGAAAATACACAATTCTTTTTAATTAATAGGGCAGAGCCCCCATACCCATCAATTCGTCATCTCTGATAATGTTAAAACCAGAGACCTTAAATCTAGAACCTGGTTTTAGCCAGGTTTCTGACAAAGCTAGCACAGATGGATTGTATTTACCTAGTAAATAAAGAATGTCCGATTGTCTAGAGTATACACTTCTAGTGTTCCATTGAAGGACCATATCCATGTCTGAAGCATTCGAAAATAGATAGTGAGATGTTATTTATTAATATTTTAGCAACATGGTCCGGTACTTGCGGATTAGTTATAATATTTATTAAAGATTTTAATAATTCAGTAATTGTTTCAGTTTCATTTTCATTTTCAGAATTACTCATTTGTTTTCGATTGGCTACACCATTTGTTGGAGGAGGAATATTAAAACTATTTACTAAAGCATTGTGATCTGCCTGATTATACCCTTTATTAATGGAGGGAGGTGTTCTAGAGTGTTTAAAAACAGTTCTTTTGTATGAAACTACATGTGGGGATGGAGGACTGACAGTTTCTGTAGTTTTGGTCTCTGCTGTATTTTGGGAATGACTCAGAATTTCTACATAAGATGGTTTTACGCTGGGAAAATGCTTTTCAGCTTCCTGATATGAAATGGAGTGGGATGACATGTAGTGTTTGATATTTTTTTGTCTCTGAAGTTCTGGACAGCTTTGATCTGTAGCCTTGTGTATTCCGCCACAGTTAATACAAGTAAAAGATTCAGCTGAGCAAGATGCACCATCATGTTCATCCCCACACTTGTAACACCTGGGTTTACTTCTACATTGAGTACGGGTGTGACCAAAGCGGCAGCAATTAAAACACTGAATGGTCGGGTATACATACATTTCAACCGGAAGTGATGAATAGTAGGCAAATACCTTTGATGGTAACGCCTGACCATCAAAGGTAAGTACAACCGTCTGAGTCGGCAGCCAAACAACACCTTCTACTGTAACAGTTTTTTTGCTAAGTCGCCTCGTCCTTATAATAGGGCCAAAGCCTTCGGGAACTCTTACATTTGACAAAATTTCCTCATGAGACCATTCAATGGGGATGCCCCTAGCAATACCCATTTTGCAAATGTTAAACGCGGGTATGTATACTTTGAAATTACCTTTTGGTAACTTCTCATTTTGTAGAAATGAGTTTGCGTCTTGAATGTTTTTGAACCTTATCTCCAGTCTGTTCCTACCAATCCGCTTGATTCCATCATCAAGTATGTTTTTTATATTATTCTGATAAAGGAAACGGCCAAATTTAACAGGATGAAGTGTGCTATTATCCCCTTGGGGATTGGCAGCTACTAGCTCGACATAAACTATGTATGGGCCAGGATCACTCAGCAAATATTCCGACCGGAAAGTTAAGTTGTGTTGCGTAAGAGTTTGTTGAGTGTTCCTATCAGCAACAGAGCTGGAGTCACTGTCTGGTATTGGTTTTATTAATTGCGCAGTACGATCCATACGATTAACCTCATTAGATATAATTCCCGCCATAGCAGTATGTACCGGTTTCACAAGCCGAGGCTTTTCTTTGTTTTTAAAATTAATAGTCCGGCTGGAATTAGATTTTTTGCTCTTTCTTCCGTGAGAAACTGTTTGAAAGTCAATAAAGTCAATCATATTGGCTGCTTCTATCAGAGAAGAAAATGGAGGAGGATCGGGAGGATCCGGAGGTTCTATGGAGACATCAGTCTCCATATTTAAGAAATTTTCACCCCTTTTATATAAAATATGTATAAAAACTTACCTAGAATAATACTATGATACACTAATTAATATGAGATACGTAAACTTTTAAATATATACAAAATTAACTATAAGTGAAAAATTTATGACCGCCCTGTTGAAAAGCCCGCCAAAATCCCGTGTTGCCACTCAAATAATAGATGGGTTCAGCTTTCATTTGACAGACTTCACAGACTCTATGTCGCACATAGCTCAATGACTTTCTTTGTTGAGAACTACGTAGATTGTGTATGGAATGGGTACTGCCCCCGTACTACGAAACTCGAAAATTTAAGTTTTTATCGTATCGTCCCGCTCACTCTCGTATTGAATAATATTAGCTTGAGCGGGACGGCTCGGCACGTAGTTCGAATTTTTACACTTCGTAGCAGGGGGGGGGGGGGCTGTATTCTCACTGACGCATTTACGTTCTACGTCTTTTCCTATAAAAAAAAAACGTACTGTCCGTTTCACGCAGTGAATAATATCTGATCTGTTATCCTATTTGTAAAACTGACTGACTGATTGTGGCTACTTCTATAATATCTTACGTTGTTCCTTGCCATTCCTAGATTTTAGCGATTTTTACAATTAAAATGTGTCTAAATGATTCTAATGGGTATCATTATTATCGTAACTTACCGCATCTTTGATAGACTCTTCGAGTAATTGAATCAAAGAACTAAACAAAGATTTGAGTCTTACGGAACGTTTTTGGGCATGTGTGTGTGTCATGGCATGGCAATGTTATGTTTATATAGCTTTGCGCGTTGCGCGCGCATCGCATCTGCCCGACCCTACCGATATGGCGGATAGGCAGTGAAGGGAAGGATTTTAGCAGACTCCTCTGAATCTAAAATTATTGATAGTATCCGATGGCATAAATTGGGATTTTTTTAAGAACGAACATTGTAAATAGTCTTGTGTAAATATAGTTATCATATTTGTGGTTCTTTCGTTTAGAACTTGTGTGAATAGTGTTTTATTTTTGTGTTTATTCTATTCAGTTTTTTGGTGTCGATATAGTCCAATAATTAAATAAATTTATTATTTTCGAAATTTACGTACATCGTCTGAATAAGAAAAAAACAAGTTTTCTTTCATCATCGATTTCTCTCGCTACCTTTGTGTTTGAATCCGTGAGATCCGTCACCAAGACATAAAGCGCTTGCAATATTTTGGTTGTACTACTAGCGGCGACTGTCATCGCTGTTTCGATTTTGCTAGCTGTCAGACACAAAGCTTAGTAAACGTTAATCAATGGTTCAAAGCGCAAGCCATATTTGATATATTGCAGTGTTTTATGATAATGTAAATCTTACGAAATACTACGAAACTCTGGTCGATTATATATCGGCAAAGACATCGTTAGCGTCCGAACGAGTGAAATCTCGCAAGAGCTGCGTGTTTACGGTTGAAGAAGACACGTGAAGTGAAACTGAATGCTTGAGCCCCACGGTAGCCCAATGAAGTGGCCGGGGTCGGGAGCGGAAGAAGAAGCGGGCGAAGCAGGATTACAGAGCGCTCGCACCGCGCAGGCCCGCTCCCAGTCCCAGGACGATGCCGGCGTGCACTACGCCTTCCAACGCGAGCGTGAGCGCGAGCCGCACGACGCCGACTTGCCGTGCCTGGCGCCCAAGCAGCGCTGGGCAGTTGGGGATGACACCTGTTTAGAGGTTTGTTTACACCTGCGGTCGGCAACCCGCGGCCCTCGGCCCAGTGACTGTTTCAGCCACTCAAGTACAGCCAACTAAACAGTACTAAAATTAGGAAGAAGCCCAATTCAATTTGCCACTATGTGGCCTTTTCCTGCCAAAAGGTTGCCAACCACTGGTTTATACTATTTTGTTTCCAAATTAGGCACTTGACTTTGCTGTAATTTTAGAGAATGTTATGATTTACTTAATACCTTAATTTAACCACATTCTTTCTCAAGACTGCAGTTAGAAGTTAATTTTTGTACAAAAATTTAAGTATAACATTACTAAAATACCTAGTCCTACTTTTACTTGACTTGCGGCAGAGTATACCTACCCATAAGGCTGGCTGCATTTCCATCCTGAATTTTGATGTCATGATTTTATTTGGTTTGTGGTAGGATGGGTAAAAATGATGAAATGTACTTAATGCATTAATATCACGGACATTATGGATATGAAGTTTTGGACATGGACACTCTCTGGAAAAATAAAGCTGTTCACAATCATTCATAATTATTTTATTATACACACTATGACTTAACCTGGGATCTAATCTGGCTTCTTGACATTCCGGTTCACATGCTTATACCCATGCACTAAGTTTGTGCAAAAGGGACTTAAGGAGTGTCCCGCTCCTTACTATTTACCTAGTTAGTATTAGTATTATTAATATAACATGGATTATATTAGACACATTACCGTTCTTTGTGTTTCGCAGTCAGGTAAAGAAACAGAAACAGTATAAAATAAAAACTTCTATTAAGTTCTAGTGTTCATGACTGTTGGCACCTTATTGTCTTTGTCTTAAGCCAGCACTTCACTAAGCCGTATGTGACAAATACCTACTTGTGTGGCCTCTCTTTTGTTTTTCATCTGAAGGAGAGAGATGGAGTGACAAATATTTGGCAAATTCGGCCTAGTGAAGTGCCTGCATTTGACGAAGATTTTGCTTTATATTCAGGAATGGTTGATTGGCTTGCTGTCAATTGAACTGACCAGTGCTTGTCATCCATTTTTTTAGTACATCCGATTCACCTGGAAATCTGAAATTTTTACAATTTTTTTTTTTTTTTTTATGAGTTATCTCTATCTGCCATCAGTTGCAAGACTAAAGTCAGATCGCTTGAGAGAAGGTGGTAATTGTGAGAAGATGGCCCATTGACCAGCTCTCACTCATTCAAGGGAACACATTTGCCCTCTTCAGTCTATTCATATTGCCAGGCTGTAGCAGCACCTTTGCAAGTGTATTTGGATGAAGAGACAGGCGTTCTTGGTGCTGGGAGATCGCATGTAAACATGTTGTACCTTGGGCGAGATAAGGTCAAAACCTGGGGCCTTTGCATCCATTGAAGCAATTTCTCTGGCAAGCTCACGGGGCGAGGTCGGGCTTAGGGGCGGGCATAATTGGATGTCTTGGTTCATAATGTCAGTTATTTCACCATCCTCTGTGTGTGAAGGATTATTAGGCTGGAAAACAGTTGCTAGGTGCTCAGCAAAAGCTACTACCTTCTGTAAGTCTGTGCGTGCCCAGCTAGATCCAGTTCGAATTGGGGGAGAGAAAGCTTTTGGTTTCTGGTAATTTTTAGTTATCTTCCACAAGTTGTGCTCTCCGTGGGCGTTAGGTGACATTTGCTCCAGTTTTAATTTCAATGTTTCATCTGCACTGTCAGCAAGGAGCTTTCTTAATTTCTTTATAGCTAGATTAAGGGCGCTTTTATCTGAGCTATTTCGAAATTGGTGCTAGGCTCTTCTAAGACGGCGTTTTTCAAGGATTTGGTTTTTTATCTCACATGGTAGAAAAGGTTTTGATGTCGTGCTTTCCAGTACCGAAGTATTTCTCCAGGCAGCCGTTTGTATAGATGAGGTAAAATACTTAGTGGCATCTTCGACGTCGCTCGGAGTTTTTAGAGGGCTGAGAGTCCCTTTAAGTTTAAGTTTAAATTCAGGTAGTGTCGGAAAGATTCCCAGTTGTCCTATGATTGTATAACGAATCGAAAGCGTTCTTTGACGTTATGACGGTAGGGCTAATAGTGAGAATCACTGGACTGTAATCGGATGAACCATCGAGGCTGGTTTCAGTTGAACAATATAGTTCTCCCATATTCTTGGTTATAAAGAAGTCTAACAAATCAGGAAGCTTGCATGGATCTGTTGGCCAATAAGTTGGTTCGCCAGTAGAGAGTGGCAGTAGTTTGTTCTTTTCAACACTTAGTTTAAGTCCACGTCCACGAGTGACGGTGGTTCTGGACCCCCAGAATATATGTTTCGCATTCCAGTCACCTCCAGCAACGAAACGATTACCAAGAGTCTGGAAGTAGTTGGTAAAGAGAGCCTCATCAATTTTGTGTTTAGGCGGACAATAAACAGCTGACAGATTTATTGGACCAGTTCTCTCTTCTATCCTCACAGTAGTGACTTGGAGGTAATCCGTCGAGAAGGGGTTCAAGAGACAATGTTTTAATGAGCTTTTAATTACAATAGCGGTTCCGGCGTGGGCACGTCCATCAGGGTGATGAGTTAGGTAAGTGCAAAAGCCACGAATATTGACAGCAGTTTTGAATGACGCGTGAGATTCGGAAATTAGGACAACGTCCAGGTGATTGGCTTTAATAAATGCTTCGAGTTCAAGTATATAAGGTGCTAGGCCATTTATGTTCCTCGTCGCAATGCGTAGGGAAGTCATTTTGTCAGTTTGGAAATGAGTGTGGTTATGAACCTCAAAAGTAAGCTCATTTGTTGTAGTAGTTAATCTAATTTGTCGTTTTGTCTATCCTGTGCAGTCGAATGGGCAGGCTCGGGAATGGCTCGAGTACCAGCGGCGGCTGCAGCGTATTATCTAGGCTGTTGTTGGTCGTCGTTGTGTAAGGGAGGTTGGTCGCTCGTTCTATGTGATGACTCAACACCAGGAGTTGCACCGGAAATGAGCCCTTGCCAATTTGATGTTGATTTCCTATTTTTTCTGTCTAGGATTTCTTTGTATACCTGGCAACCCATATAATTGACTGGGTGGTCATCAGAACACAGAGCACATTTGGCTGGGGTGTTTCTGTCTTTTTTTGGACAGTCAGATGTTTTATGGCCTTCTCCGCACTTAACACATCTAAATGGCATCATGCAGTTATTCCTTGAGTACCCATGCTTTTGGCATCTTTTGCATTGCACAATGTTTCTGGTTTGGCGCGGGTCCTCTATTTTAATTTTTTGATAGTAAATGTGTTGTACGCTTTTTACTTCCTTCCTTGTTGTTTATGCTTGGTTCGAGGTTAACCAAAAAAGTGGTAGCGGGTTGTTTATCTGGTCCAAATCGGGCGTTAATGATTTCACCTCGGATCTTGTTACCTGTTTTTTCTATCTCTTCTACGATAGCAGAATGAGGAGTAGTGTGGTGAAGGTTTTTTATGACTATCCTGTAGCATTTTTTATCTTTTGGGGGTGAAGGTGTGACCAAGGAGACCGTTAGCTCTTAATATATCAATAATTTTCTTATATTCTTCTGCACTCTTCACTAGGATGTGCAGAAGGTTTTGGTTAATGATCTTAATGTTGAAGTTGTTCTTGGCCGAGGCAGTTAAAATTAGCTTCGTGAGTTCATTGACATCCTGGATGCCATAGAGTAGAATTGGAGGGGGTTTGCTACTTGGTTTTCGGGGATCAGGTGGTATTATAATATCATCAGAATCCAGTGGTAGTCTCCTGAATGGATTCTGGGATTGGCTGGTTTCGTGGTTTGGAGAAGTTTCTTCAGTCCTTCTACGCTTGTGACGATGAGTGACAGTATTTTTTTTGCCAGAGTGGTGGATTGGGTTCTATCACTATCAGAGACTGCAGCAGCAGATGGCTGCTCTCTGATTCTTTGGGATTGTTGAATCCTAGGTTTGCCCGGTGGCTGGTAATGTTTGCATCTGTCATTGATGATGACCGTGCTCTGTTAAACATTCCCGAATGGAACACTTGCTGGGTTAAGACTTTGTTTGGTTCATGGGGTTTGGGATCCCCACTTTTTGCTGGCGGGGTCATGATCTTTTTTTCCCCGAGTTGTATTTTATTTTTTAAGGTTGGCAACACTAGCGTTTAGAAAATGTAGGTGGGTAGACTGGTTGACCCATGTTGCTCTGCAAGTTATGCGGGTAAGTAGATAAATCACATATTGGAATGTTGTTCACGGAATTATTTACACTTTAAATAAATCATTTTATTGCGAATTACGTGGCGAGATAACACTAACACCCGTTAAGCAGTTGTTCGTTTTCACTGTTGTGGTGTCCTTTGCACAAATAAGTTGTTATGTTGGTTGTTTTAGAAATTTTCAGAAGCACAAACACGCACTCGCGAAGGCAGTTTTTTTTTTTACAAGAATTTTGACTTACATAGTCGGCAAACAATTTCGGGGGTGTTGAGATCAAACATTGGTATCATTATTTGAGGTATAACCCGATTATGGTGAAACAGCGCTACTGATACCGCTCGACGTGGGCATGGCCGTTGAAAGAGTGTTACTATTTTATTTAGCATGATTGTATGGTAAATATGGTAGATTTTTAAGGTAAATATTGTCGAATTACAAAGCTAAATCACATCGAATGCATTCGAATCCATCAAATAACGAAAAATATGCAGTTAAACAGCTGTAAATTTAACACAATTTTGAAAGGTTACATTTTCCTCTTCTCTGCGGCTGTTACAGCCCAAAATATAACACAAACTAGCTGTTGCCCGCGACTTCGTCTGCGTAGATTTCGGTTATCGCTGTCCCGCGGGAACTACATAATTTTCCCGAATAAAAAGTAACTTATGTTATTCCTCAATATTCAAACTATCTCCTTACCAAATTTCATCTAGATTGGTGCAGCGGTTTTCCCGTGAAGAGGTGACAAACAGAGAGACAGAGTTACTTTCGCATTCATAATATTAGTTCTAGTTAATTAATAAGGATTACCATGCTCAGGACGTTCTACAATTTTAAGATCACTATACGAGGGGCGGCTGATAAGTAATCTCCTTGGTCAGAAATATGTACAAAAATAATGCTGGCTGGTATGGATTTATATTCGTATGTTATTCTATTTTCAAAATGTATTACATTCATTTGTTTATTGTATCACGTTTATTTGTCTCCTACAATTGTTTCAAACATGTCGGTAGAAAAAGTGAAAATGGATAAAATCGAGCAGCGTGCGGTGATTAAGTTTTTGACTAAAGAAGGGAATACGCCTTCGGAGATCAGACAGCGTATGTTACGTGTGTTTGGCGGTTCGTGTTCTTCCGAATTTGTTATAAAGTTTTGGTCAAAGCAGTTTAAGTTAGGTCGTGAGAGCCTGGAAAATGATCCTCGTAGCGGAAGACCAGTTTCGGCCGTCACCGATGAAAATGTAGCCAGGGTGAAAAAAAATATATTAGAGGACCGACGAGTGAAGCAGTGGGAGATAGCTAGAGATGTGGGCGTCAGCAAAGAGAGAGCCAATGAAATAATTCATGAGCATTTGAACATGTCCAAAGTTAGTGCACGTTGGGTCCCCAGAATGTTGACTGCATTTGACATGGAGAGGCGTGTCAAATGTTGCGAAGAGTTTTTGGACATGAGTCGAGGGAAAGAGGAAGAAATAATTTCTAGAATTGTAACATGTGATGAGACTTGGATTCGACAATGGGACCCGGAAAGTAAGCAAGAGTCGTTACAGTGGAAATTTAAGGATGAGAAGCCGCCTCGGAAATTCAAGGTCTGTCCATCGGCAGGTAAACTTATGGCTACAATCTTTTGGGACACAGAAGGGATTTTGCTCATAGATTATTTACCGAAGAAAACTACAATGAATGCTGATTATTACTCAAACTTACTATATCAACTAAGAGAGACAATAAAAGAAAAATGGCGAGGTTAACTAAGCAAAGGAATTCTGATTTTGCACGATAACGCACCAGTGCATACCGCCCGCACAACGAAGCTAGCAATTAAAGACAATGGCTTCGAAACCATTGACCACCCCCCTTATAGTCCAGATTTAGCCCCCTGTGACTATTTTCTGTTTAGACTTCTCAAGAAAGACCTCTCAGGGGACGAAGGTTTATGACCGATGACGAAATGAAGGCTGCGGTTACTGACTTTTTTGACGACAAACCGAAAGATTTTTTTTTAATGGTTTAAATTCAATATTTGAAAAATTTAATAAGTGCATTTTACTAGCAGGGGACTATATAGAAAAATAAAAAAAAATTGCCACGACAGTCTTTTGTTTCATTGTTAGGTAGATTACTTTTCAGCCGCCCCTCGTATGAAGTCACTGCACTAATATAAAACGTTGATTATTGTAAAAATATTACGATTAGACAGCCCGGCGCTTTGTTTGACATTTGGCATTAGTTAGGCATAAATTCAATTATGCTCAATTACAAAAGCTCATACGCTAGGATGGAAAAAATGTACTTTATCTCTCTTAGGTACTACATCACCAAAAATATTAGGTAGGTATATGATTATGGACAGCGCTGCAAAAATATCTAATCCTGGTAGAAGGCAAAAATATATGACGACACTTGACGGCAATAAGATCTGGTGGGTTGCGGCCGGCATAAATATCATTCTTGGGTAAAACGGCAGTATCGGACACAGAGTAGCTTAAAAATATCTGGTAGGTACTTGACAAAATCATAAATATGTCATCAATCAGCAAAAATTAACTTAATTCACTACTATTACGAATCTAATTTGAAGGCAGCGATCTGCCCCCAAACTACGAAATTCGAAAATCGAAGTTCGTATCGTATAGTCCCGCTCACTCTCGTGCTAAATAATATTAGCTTGATTCCTCTCACGGCACGATACGATGTTCGAATTTTCCACTTCGTAGTCGGGGGGCTGACGCTTCTTGAAAACAGCGCGTACCTACCTACTTGTCACTGCATATGTCTGTTTCATTTTTTTAACCCCCGACGAAAAAGAGGGGTGTTATAAGTTTGATCTGTGTATCTGTGTATCTGTCTGTGGCATCGTAGTTCGCAAGCGGATGGAGTCTCTGTGAAGTTAGCATATCAAGTGCCAGCATATCACAAAAAAATAGGAGTTCTGTTCGCATGCAGCATAGTTCTATAGTTCCTGATACTTTTTAGAAATAGTTCTGGCTATTTTCCTTGAAATTTTTAATTTTCAATTTTTGACATAATGATATGCTAACTTCCAAGTAAAAATCCCAGCATATCAAAAATTAAACCGAGTTCTCTTCGCATGCAGCATAGTTCTATAGTTCCTCATACTTTTTAGAAATAGTTCTGGCGATTTTCCTTAAAATTTTTAATTTTAAATTTTTGACATAATGATATGCTAACTTCCAAGTCAAAATCCCAGCATATCAAAAAATAAGTTGAGTACGGTTCGCATGCAGCATAGTTCTATAGTCTCTGATACTTTTTAGAAATAGTTCTGGCGATTTTCCTTGATTTTTTTTTATTTCTGTTTTTGACATAATGATATGCTAACTTCCGTGATGATATGCTGTGCCACCAGGGTGAGTTCCAAGCTCGCTTTTGGTCTCAAACGATAGATATGGTGTTCTGGTCAATAGTTCTAAGGAGTTCTGGCTTCCTAGTAGCTTAGGAAAAAAACAAGTTTTTTTTTATCAGTAATGATATGCTAACTTCCGTGATGATATGCTGTGCCACCAGGGTGAGTTCCAAGTTCGCTTTTGGTCTCAAACGATAGATATGGTGTTCTAGTCAATAGTTCTAAGGAGTTCTGGCTTCCTAGTAGCTTAGGAAAATAACAAGTTTTTTTTTTATCAGTAATGATATGCTAACTTCCGTGATGATATGCTGTGCCACCAGGGTGAGTTCCAAGCTCGCTTTTGGTCTCAAACGATAGATATGGTGTTCTAGTCAATAGTTCTAAGGAGTTCTGGCTTCCTAGTAGCTTAGGAAAATAACAAGTTTTTTTTTTTATCAGTAATGATATGCTAACTTCCGTGATGATATGCTGTGCCACCAGGGTGAGTTCCAAGCTCGCTTTTGGTCTCAAACGATAGATATGGTGTTCTAGTCAATAGTTCTAAGGAGTTCTGGCTTCCTAGTAGCTTAGGAAAATAACAAGTTTTTTTTTTATCAGTAATGATATGCTAACTTCCGTGATGATATGCTGTGCCACCAGGGTGAGTTCCAATCTCGCTTTTGGTCTCAAACGATAGATATGGTATTCTGGTCAATAGTTCTAAGGAGTTCTGGCTTCCTAGTAATTAAGGAAAAAAAAAAATTGTTTTTAATCAATAATGATATGCTAACTTCCGTGATGATATGCTGTGCCACCAGGGTGAGTTCCAAGTTCGCTTTTGGTCTCAAACGATAGATATGGTGTTCTAGTCAATAGTTCTAAGGAGTTCTGGCTTCCTAGTAGCTTAGGAAAATAACAAGTTTTTTTTTTATCAGTAATGATATGCTAACTTCCGTGATGATATGCTGTGCCACCAGGGTGAGTTCCAAGCTCGCTTTTGGTCTCAAACGATAGATATGGTGTTCTAGTCAATAGTTCTAAGGAGTTCTGGCTTCCTAGTAGCTTAGGAAAATAACAAGTTTTTTTTTTATCAGTAATGATATGCTAACTTCCGTGATGATATGCTGTGCCACCAGGGTGAGTTCCAAGCTCGCTTTTGGTCTCAAACGATAGATATGGTGTTCTAGTCAATAGTTCTAAGGAGTTCTGGCTTCCTAGTAGCTTAGGAAAATAACAAGTTTTTTTTTTATCAGTAATGATATGCTAACTTCCGTGATGATATGCTGTGCCACCAGGGTGAGTTCCAAGCTCGCTTTTGGTCTCAAACGATAGATATGGTATTCTGGTCAATAGTTCTAAGGAGTTCTGGCTTCCTAGTAATTAAGGAAAAAAAATATTTTGTTTTTAATCAATAAATATGCTAACTTCCGTGATGATATGCTGTGCCACCAGGGTGAGTTCCAAGCTCGCTTTTGGTCTCAAACGATAGATATGGTGTTCTAGTCAATAGTTCTAAGGAGTTCTGGCTTCCTAGTAGCTTAGGAAAATAACAAGTTTTTTTTATCAGTAATGATATGCTGACTTCCGTGATGATATGCTGTGCCACCAGGGTGAGTTCCAAGCTCGCTTTTGGTCTCAAACGATAGATATGGTGTTCTGGTCAATAGTTCTAAGGAGTTCTGGCTTCCTAGTAGCTTAGGAAAAAAAAAGTTTTTTTTTTATCAGTAATATATGCTAACTTCCGTGATGATATGCTGTGCCACCAGGGTTAGTTCCAAGCTCGCTTTTGGTCTCAAACGATAGATATGGTGTTCTAGTCAACAGTTCTAAGGAGTTCTGGCTTCCTAGTAGCTTAGGAAAATAACAAGTTTTTTTTTTATCAGTAATGATATGCTAACTTCCGTGATGATATGCTGTGCCACCAGGGTGAGTTCCAAGCTCGCTTTTGGTCTCAAACGATAGATATGGTATTCTGGTCAATAGTTCTAAGGAGTTCTGGCTTCCTAGTAATTAAGGAAAAAAAATATTTTGTTTTTAATCAATAATGATATGCTAACTTCCGTGATGATATGCTGTGCCACCAGGGTGAGTTCCAAGCTCGCTTTTGGTCTCAAACGATAGATATGGTGTTCTAGTCAATAGTTCTAAGGAGTTCTGGCTTCCTAGTAGCTTAGGAAAATAACAAGTTTTTTTTTATCAGTAATGATATGCTGACTTCCGTGATGATATGCTGTGCCACCAGGGTGAGTTCCAAGCTCGCTTTTGGTCTCAAACGATAGATATGGTGTTCTGGTCAATAGTTCTAAGGAGTTCTGGCTTCCTAGTAGCTTAGGAAAAAAACAAGTTTTTTTTTTATCAGTAATGATATGCTAACTTCCGTGATGATATGCTGTGCCACCAGGGTTAGTTCCAAGCTCGCTTTTGGTCTCAAACGATAGATATGGTGTTCTAGTCAACAGTTCTAAGGAGTTCTGGCTTCCTAGTAGCTTAGGAAAAAAAAATTTTTTTATTATCGATAATGATATGCTAACTTTCGTGATGATATGCTGTGCCACCAGGGTGAGTTCCAAGCTCGCTTTTGGTCTCAAACGATAGATATGGTGTTCTAGTCAATAGTTCTAAGGAGTTCTGGCTTCCTAGCAGTTTAGGAAAAAAAAAATTTTTTTTTATCAATAATGATATGCTAATTTCCGTGATGATATGCTGTGCCACCAGAGTGAGTTCCAAGCTCGCTTTTGGTCTCAAACGATAGATATGGTCTTCTAGTCAATAGTTCTAAGGAGTTCTGGCTTCCTAGTAGCTTAGGAAAATAACAAGTTTTTTTTTTATCAGTAATGATATGCTAACTTCCGTGATATGCTGTGCCACCAGGGTGAGTTCCAAGCTCGCTTTTGGTCTCAAACGATAGATATGGTGTTCTAGTCAATAGTTCTAAGGAGTTCTGGCTTCCTAGCAGTTTAGGAAAAAAAAAATTTTTTTTTATCAATAATGATATGCTAATTTCCGTGATGATATGCTGTGCCACCAGAGTGAGTTCCAAGCTCGCTTTTGGTCTCAAACGATAGATATGGTCTTCTAGTCAATAGTTCTAAGGAGTTCTGGCTTCCTAGCAGTTTAGGAAAAAAAAAATATTTTTTTATCAATAATGATATGCTAACTTCCGTGATGATATGCTGTGCCACCAGAGTGAGTTCCAAGCTCGCTTTTGGTCTCAAACGATAGATATGGTCTTCTAGTCAATAGTTCTAAGGAGTTCTGGCTTCCTAGTAGCTTAGGAAAATAACAAGTTTTTTTTTTATCAGTAATGATATGCTAACTTCCGTGATGATATGCTGTGCCACCAGGGTGAGTTCCAAGCTCGCTTTTGGTCTCAAACGATAGATATGGTGTTCTAGTCAATAGTTCTAAGGAGTTCTGGCTTCCTAGTAGCTTAGGAAAAAAAATTTTTTTTTTTATCGATAATGATATGCTAACTTCCGTGATGATATGCTGTGCCACCAGAGTGAGTTCCAAGCTCGCTTTTGGTCTCAAACGATAGATATGGTGTTCTAGTCAATAGTTCTAAGGAGTTCTGGCTTCCTAGTAGCTTAGGAAAATAACAAGTTTTTTTTTTATCAGTAATGATATGCTAACTTCCGTGATGATATGCTGTGCCACCAGGGTGAGTTCCAAGCTCGCTTTTGGTCTCAAACGATAGATATGGTGTTCTAGTCAATAGTTCTAAGGAGTTCTGGCTTCCTAGTAGCTTAGGAAAAAAAAAAAAATTATTATCGATAATGATATGCTAACTTCCGTGATGATATGCTGTGCCACCAGGGTGAGTTCCAAGCTCGCTTTTGGTCTCAAACGATAGATATGGTGTTCTAGTCAATAGTTCTAAGGAGTTCTGGCTTCCTAACAGCTTAGGAAAATAACAAGTTTTTTTTTTATCAGTAATGATATGCTAACTTCCGTGATGATATGCTGTGCCACCAGGGTGAGTTCCAAGCTCGCTTTTGGTCTCAAACGATAGATATGGTGTTCTAGTCAATAGTTCTAAGGAGTTCTGGCTTCCTAACAGCTTAGGAAAATAACAAGTTTTTTTTTTATCAGTAATGATATGCTAACTTCCGTGATGATATGCTGTGCCACCAGGGTGAGTTCCAAGCTCGCTTTTGGTCTCAAACGATAGATATGGTGTTCTAGTCAATAGTTCTAAGGAGTTCTGGCTTCCTAGTAGCTTAGGAAAAAAAAATTTTTATTATCGATAATGATATGCTAACTTCCGTGATGATATGCTGTGCCACCAGAGTGAGTTCCAAGCTCGCTTTTGGTCTCAAACGATAGATATGGTCTTCTAGTCAATAGTTCTAAGGAGTTCTGGCTTCCTAGTAGCTTAGGAAAATAACAAGTTTTTTTTTTATCAGTAATGGTATGCTAACTTCCGTGATGATATGCTGTGCCACCAGGGTGAGTTCCAAGCTCGCTTTTGGTCTCAAACGATAGATATGGTGTTCTAGTCAATAGTTCTAAGGAGTTCTGGCTTCCTAGCAGTTTAGGAAAAAAAAAATTTTTTTTTATCAATAATGATATGCTAATTTCCGTGATGATATGCTGTGCCACCAGAGTGAGTTCCAAGCTCGCTTTTGGTCTCAAACGATAGATATGGTCTTCTAGTCAATAGTTCTAAGGAGTTCTGGCTTCCTAGTAGCTTAGGAAAATAACAAGTTTTTTTTTTATCAGTAATGATATGCTAACTTCCGTGATATGCTGTGCCACCAGGGTGAGTTCCAAGCTCGCTTTTGGTCTCAAACGATAGATATGGTGTTCTAGTCAATAGTTCTAAGGAGTTCTGGCTTCCTAGCAGTTTAGGAAAAAAAAAATTTTTTTTTATCAATAATGATATGCTAATTTCCGTGATGATATGCTGTGCCACCAGAGTGAGTTCCAAGCTCGCTTTTGGTCTCAAACGATAGATATGGTCTTCTAGTCAATAGTTCTAAGGAGTTCTGGCTTCCTAGCAGTTTAGGAAAAAAAAAATATTTTTTTATCAATAATGATATGCTATTTTCCGTGATGATATGCTGTGCCACCAGGGTGAGTTCCAAGCTCGCTTTTGGTCTCAAACGATAGATATGGTGTTCTAGTCAATAGTTCTAAGGAGTTCTGGCTTCCTAGTAGCTTAGGAAAATAACAAGTTTTTTTTTTATCAGTAATGATATGCTAACTTCCGTGATGATATGCTGTGCCACCAGGGTGAGTTCCAAGCTCGCTTTTGGTCTCAAACGATAGATATGGTGTTCTAGTCAATAGTTCTAAGGAGTTCTGGCTTCCTAGCAGTTTAGGAAAAAAACAATTGTTTTTTATCAATAATGATATGCTAACTTCCGTGATGATATGCTGTGCCATCAGAGTGAGTTCCAAGCTCGCTTTTGGTCTCAAACGATAGATATGGTGTTCTAGTCAATAGTTCTAAGGAGTTCTGGCTTCCTAGTAGCTTAGGAAAAAAAAAAAATTATTATCGATAATGATATGCTAACTTCCGTGATGATATGCTGTGCCACCAGGGTGAGTTCCAAGCTCGCTTTTGGTCTCAAACGATAGATATGGTGTTCTAGTCAATAGTTCTAAGGAGTTCTGGCTTCCTAACAGCTTAGGAAAATAACAAGTTTTTTTTTATCAGTAATGATATGCTAACTTCCGTGATGATATGCTGTGCCACCAGGGTGAGTTCCAAGCTCGCTTTTGGTCTCAAACGATAGATATGGTGTTCTAGTCAATAGTTCTAAGGAGTTCTGGCTTCCTAACAGCTTAGGAAAATAACAAGTTTTTTTTTTATCAGTAATGATATGCTAACTTCCGTGATGATATGCTGTGCCACCAGGGTGAGTTCCAAGCTCGCTTTTGGTCTCAAACGATAGATATGGTGTTCTAGTCAATAGTTCTAAGGAGTTCTGGCTTCCTAGTAGCTTAGGAAAAAAAAATTTTTATTATCGATAATGATATGCTAACTTCCGTGATGATATGCTGTGCCACCAGAGTGAGTTCCAAGCTCGCTTTTGGTCTCAAACGATAGATATGGTCTTCTAGTCAATAGTTCTAAGGAGTTCTGGCTTCCTAGTAGCTTAGGAAAATAACAAGTTTTTTTTTTATCAGTAATGATATGCTAACTTCCGTGATGATATGCTGTGCCACCAGGGTGAGTTCCAAGCTCGCTTTTGGTCTCAAACGATAGATATGGTGTTCTAGTCAATAGTTCTAAGGAGTTCTGGCTTCCTAGCAGTTTAGGAAAAAAAAAATTTTTTTTTATCAATAATGATATGCTAATTTCCGTGATGATATGCTGTGCCACCAGAGTGAGTTCCAAGCTCGCTTTTGGTCTCAAACGATAGATATGGTCTTCTAGTCAATAGTTCTAAGGAGTTCTGGCTTCCTAGTAGCTTAGGAAAATAACAAGTTTTTTTTTTATCAGTAATGATATGCTAACTTCCGTGATATGCTGTGCCACCAGGGTGAGTTCCAAGCTCGCTTTTGATCTCAAACGATAGATATGGTGTTCTAGTCAATAGTTCTAAGGAGTTCTGGCTTCCTAGCAGTTTAGGAAAAAAAAAAATTTTTTTTATCAATAATGATATGCTAATTTCCGTGATGATATGCTGTGCCACCAGAGTGAGTTCCAAGCTCGCTTTTGGTCTCAAACGATAGATATGGTCTTCTAGTCAATAGTTCTAAGGAGTTCTGGCTTCCTAGCAGTTTAGGAAAAAAAAAATATTTTTTTATCAATAATGATATGCTAACTTCCGTGATGATATGCTGTGCCACCAGAGTGAGTTCCAAGCTCGCTTTTGGTCTCAAACGATAGATATGGTCTTCTAGTCAATAGTTCTAAGGAGTTCTGGCTTCCTAGTAGCTTAGGAAAATAACAAGTTTTTTTTTTATCAGTAATGATATGCTAACTTCCGTGATGATATGCTGTGCCACCAGGGTGAGTTCCAAGCTCGCTTTTGGTCTCAAACGATAGATATGGTGTTCTAGTCAATAGTTCTAAGGAGTTCTGGCTTCCTAGTAGCTTAGGAAAAAAAATTTTTTTTTTTATCGATAATGATATGCTAACTTCCGTGATGATATGCTGTGCCACCAGAGTGAGTTCCAAGCTCGCTTTTGGTCTCAAACGATAGATATGGTGTTCTAGTCAATAGTTCTAAGGAGTTCTGGCTTCCTAGTAGCTTAGGAAAATAACAAGTTTTTTTTTTATCAGTAATGATATGCTAACTTCCGTGATGATATGCTGTGCCACCAGGGTGAGTTCCAAGCTCGCTTTTGGTCTCAAACGATAGATATGGTGTTCTAGTCAATAGTTCTAAGGAGTTCTGGCTTCCTAGTAGCTTAGGAAAATAACAAGTTTTTTTTTTATCAGTAATGATATGCTAACTTCCGTGATGATATGCTGTGCCACCAGGGTGAGTTCCAAGCTCGCTTTTGGTCTCAAACGATAGATATGGTGTTCTAGTCAATAGTTCTAAGGAGTTCTGGCTTCCTAGTAGCTTAGGAAAATAACAAGTTTTTTTTTTATCAGTAATGATATGCTAACTTCCGTGATGATATGCTGTGCCACCAGGGTGAGTTCCAAGCTCGCTTTTGGTCTCAAACGATAGATATGGTGTTCTAGTCAATAGTTCTAAGGAGTTCTGGCTTCCTAGTAGCTTAGGAAAAAAAAATTGTTTTTTTATCGATAATGATATGCTAACTTCCGTGATGATATGCTGTGCCACCAGAGTGAGTTCCAAGCTCGCTTTTGGTCTTAAACGATAGATATGGTCTTCTAGTCAATAGTTCTAAGGAGTTCTGGCTTCCTAGTAATTAAGGAAAAAAAAAATTTTTTTTTTAATCAATAATGATATGCTAACTTCCGTGATGATATGCTGTGCCACCAGGGTGAGTTCTAAGCTCGCTTTTGGTCTCAAACGATAGATATGGTGTTCTGGTCAATAGTTCTAAGGAGTTCTGGCTTCCTAACAGCTTAGGAAAAAAACAAGTTTTTTTTTTATCAGTAATGATATGCTAACTTCCGTGATGATATGCTGTGCCACCAGGGTGAGTTCCAAGCTCGCTTTTGGTCTCAAACGATAGATATGGTGTTCTGGTCAATAGTTCTAAGGAGTTCTGGCTTCCTAACAGCTTAGGAAAAAAACAAGTTTTTTTTTATCAGTAATGATATGCTAACTTCCGTGATGATATGCTGTGCCACCAGGGTGAGTTCCAACCCACGACGACAAAGAGGGGTGTTATAAGTTTGACCTGTATATCTGTGTGTCTGTGTATCTGTCTGTGGCATCATAGCTCTCAAACGGGTGGACCGATTTCGATGCGGTTTTTATTAATTAAAAGCTAGTTTAATTGAGATGGTTCTTAGCTAAGTTTCATTAATATCGGTTAATCCATGTTTGAAGTATTGAACTTTGAAATGACAATGTTGGGTGTTTTTCAACTTTTCTAAGTTGGTTATTGGTTGTTGATTACACTAGCACTCAGGGTATGCGACTCCGATTCGCTTTCGACCGTCTTTTTCCCATTAAGCACCATCATTTGTAACATAGGTAAATTCGTCCCAGCACTGAATCGCTTTGACAAGACTTTTCTTCGTACTTCGAGTTTTACCTATAACGCAGTACGCATAGTAAAGCAGTGGCTAAGAGCCAATTCCATCGAAATCTTTTCATCAACTACCTAGCTTAGTCGTGAAAGAATAGCAGACACCGATTTTAGGGTTTTATGTTAAAGGAGCATTTACACCGAATGACCATTCTTTACAATATCTATCAAGTTCTTTAGGTTTTTGCTCTGCGGTTTTTGTTGTTTTTAACCTCCGACGAAAAAGAGGGGTGTTATAATTTTGACCTGTGTTTCTGTGTGTCTATAACGTGTATCTGTGTATCTGTCTGTGGCATCATACCTCCCAAACGGATGGACCGATTTCGATGCGGTTTCTTTTAATCGTAAGTTAGTTTAATCGAGATGGTTCTTAGCTAAGCTTCATTAAAATCGGTTCACCCGTTTTTGAAATATTTGACTTTGAAATGACAATGTCGGGGGTTTTTCAACTTTTCTAAGTTGTCTATCTTATCTTAGTATGTTTATACGTTGTCTAGCGCCCGTGACACTGCTCTGCTTCATTATTTCCACCAATCATAGGCCAGTAACTTGTCTCTCGTTGCCGGAGAATGACAGAGGGTCGAGCGCGACTTCACGAATGCTGCGTAACGTAAAATAGTAAACGTTGTCCGGTTTCGCGTTTAGACAGTGGAACTTTGCAGTTCTATACGTATCAGTGTCACTGCCATCGAAAACACCTGAGATGCTAGGCAGAACTGGCTTGTAAAATGTAACATATCAATATCAAAGAGTATAAGTCCTTTTTTAGTTTTTTTGCTAGAATTATTTTATTTTCGCGTTTAGACAGTGGAACTTTGCAGTTCTATACGTATTAGTCTCACTGCCATCGAAAACACCTGAGACGTTAGGCAGAACTGCCTTGTAAAATGTAGCATATCACTATCAAAGAGTAAAAGTACTTTTTTCAGTTTTTTGCCAGAACTCTGTTGATTTCGCGTTTAGACATTGGAGCTTTGCAGTTCTATACGTATCAGTGTCACTGCCATCGAAAACACCTGAGATGCTAGGCAGAACTGGCTTGTAAAATGTAACATATCAATATCAAAGAGTATACGTACTCTTTTTACAAGTTTTTTTGCCAGAACTCTGTTGATTTC